>CANSNZ010000494.1:0-200000 GCA_947646795.1 Beta lomatogona
TACTTTAAATTCATTAAGTGCTTTTTCTCATTCTTCTTGTCTCATCTTCCTTTGGTTTGTTTTTATTATTTGTGGCTAATTATACAACATTGGCTCCCCTTCGAATTTAGATATCGACAACATTAATATTGAAGAGGAACCTAAATCCTCGGACATGTAAAGGTCGACTTTTGCGAACATCTCATTGACAGTGTGGAATTGGGTAAGACCGGACAGAAAACAGTGTTTTTCGCTCTGCCCATGGAAGGTTGTTTTGCCTTCCGCACTGTTTCCCCATCTTTGAGACTGGATGTTCTTTGGTATACTATATCATGCTCTGTTTTTGTTTGTGGTAGTACCTTGACCCAAATCCGGATTCTTTGGTATGACATATGTCCCTGGTATTGTATCTTATACCCCTCCCTTCTCTCGCATCCCTCTCTTTCAATTATATTCTGAAAGCTCGGATGATACCAAGGGATCCCCAGGAAGTGGAACGAGATTGCTTGATGTAGTCTTCGCTTTATCAATTCTAGTGGTACCAAATGGAGATGTTTTCACTCATGAAGATATTCAACGCATCAAAATTGCTATAGGTTCCATAAAACTTCTTTACAAAAAGACTGCTTATATCATAATTTTGTAGGGTAGGTGTGTTGAATGCCGGTGCATCGGGAGCACACGGGTTCCATAAAACTTTTCTAGAATAAGATTGCTTAAATCAAAATTTTACAAGTGTGATCATATTGAAGCACATTAAAATTGTTACTGGTTTCATATAACTTCTTTATAATGAGACATTTATTGGTCCCAAGATGGCGGGACATAGTTTTCCTTTTCAAGAGCAACATTTAATATTTTGCTACTACTTTAGATTCGATTTCTAATATGTTGTTTGTCCATAATAAAGCTCCTCTATAGTTTTCTTGTGGTTGTTAAGAATGCTTCTGTGATTAAAATGCATTTTCCCTTGCTAAGTCTAGCTCATAAAGGAAGAACTATCTAGCTAAGCAAGCCACTTATTGTTGAGGCAAAAGCGCTAGGTTGGTATAGGTGCAGTTCTCTAGTTTCGCAAATGAAAATAAAAGTTTGGAATTGATTTTATTCGTCCAATGGTGTTTTTATCCGAATTCGTTAAGCAACTTGAGGTAGGCTGCTAGCTATTCATGTTATCATTTTCTTGAAGTGCATGTTTCTAATAGCTTCAAATTCTAATCACTAGTGACGCTAAACGAATGAAACTGGTGTTACTTACTTTTCTTCAGGGATGAAAGTTTTCAATTTTTCGAAGTTGGAGATTTGTCGATGACTAGTATCTAACGTAGTTCGAGTTGATCCTAATTTTGAAATGGACTACCTTTTCGGGTTCTACAAGTATGAAGAAATATGGATAAAATATAGAACCCTCATGTGTTTCTATATGTATCAACTGGTGTGATCCTATCCAAAGAATCGTAATAGAGGTAATTGGGATTTAACTCATTCTTTTATCTTCATTATATTGATCCTTTCTAGTGATATAGGCATTCTCATTTTGCATATACATATATCCTTAGTATCGACGTAGTTGGAGTTGATCCTAATTTTCAAATGGACTACCTTTTCGGATTCTACAAGTATAAAGAAATATGGATAAGATATAGAAGCCTCATGTGTTTTTAGATGTATCCACTCGGTGGGGATCCTGTCCCAAAGAATCATAATAGAGGTAATTGGGATTTGACTCATTCTTTTATCTTCATTGATCCTTTCTAGTGATATAGGCATTCTCATTTTGCATACACATATATCCTTAGTAAGTCATTTTGTTGACATGCTTGCTGCGACTTTTACCAGTTTGGTTACTAAAAGCTGAGAAACCCACGGGTACTCCGCACTTGGGGTAACTCCTCTTTTTTTCTCAACGGAAACCTTTGCGTCTTTCCTTTTCTTGATTTTCGCTTGTTTGCGTGATTGCAATTCGTTCTCCAAGAAATGAAATTTCCCTATTCACTTTTAAGAATATAAAAATAGAATGAAGAATCATGACTCAGCCTTCTTTGTTGCACCAAGCGCATCTATCTTTAGAGATGTTCATATTGGGCATCATTCCTCAATCTCGATATGGATGCGTTTTAAGAGGTAATGAATTGCCTTCATGATTGATCAGTTCATAACCGCTTAGTGCATGATTTCATTAGTTCGGTTTTGCATTAAGCATCCTTGGTTATATTGATTAAAAATAAAATTTGTAATTTGTGGCAACGATGCATTTTTGTTTGCTATGTTATGCTTGTAATTTGGTATTGCTGTAGATAACTTGCTTTTAGCATTGGTTTATGCCATGAAGTTTTAAGTTTTAAGTTTTAACTCATATTTTTGTGATGCTTTTTTTGTTTATATGTTCGACACTTTGTCCGTGGAACTTGTTCTAATAGCTATTTAGTACAACGACCCTCTTCTACTCCTCTTCCCTTGATGGATGAAATAATTTATCTTTTCAGTGGTTCGTAATAAAGTGAGTTTGTTTGCTAGGATTCACTGTGGTGTTTTGTCGAGTGAATGCGATCTTGCGTTTATGTACATCTTCTAAATGCATCTTGTCCTAAAAAGGTCTAGAGAGCGTTCTATTTAATTAATAAAGAAAGTGATGAGTGTTAAGCTTGCTTGATCGTTTTAAGTAACATTTGTTGCTTCTTTTTATGGTCTGTGAAGTAACATTAGATGAGATTGCAATGGTGATTGAACTATTAGGAAAAGAAAAAACATGTTGAATCTTGATATTTCCTTATACTTTCTTTTCAGGGTCATATTATCCAAAAAATGTCCCTATAATTTACTCGATAATAGATTAAAAAAATATAACCCCTCCAATCCATACTATATGACCGTTTTACTCCCTCACCACTCAGATTTACTGTTCCACTTGCAAAAGATATATTTTACTCCCTCATAGATGTATTTTTTCACCTTTCATTTATAATATGGTTTGACTGATATATTCCATGGTCTCTAAAGTATAATCGTGTTATTTTCTATCCTTATATACTCCAAGTCACCTTTTGTTAAGCAACTCTCCTTTCAGGTTGTCTACATTTCTTTCTCTGAGTACTAATATCTAACTATTTATTGCAGGTTGTGTACTTTCAATACTATGGTGATCTTCCCAAGGCTCTATAACACTATATCCAATGTTTATGTTGGCAAAAGGCTAATTCAATTTTCATAACATCCGTTGTTCATTCTTTATTTTTGTCAGGTAAAGTTATATCAATTCCTCAACTTTGTATGTGTTTGCTAGAGGTTCCTTTTGTTTGCACATGTTTGAATGTTATCATTGTTTGTTATTATCACTGACGTGGCACGTGGTTTGACTGTGTGAGACTTGGATTGCATGACCTTTACTTGTGCATGAGAAAGAACAGCCTTAAGGTCTGAACGGTACTGTGGCTCACCACTCTCATTGTTGCAAGTGCTTTGGGATGATAAGTTATGAAATTTAGTTGAAATAACTCTCCTTTATTCAGTGTTAATGCTTTTAAAAGATGTGAAGTAAACTGTACTTAGTAAAGCTTAAAAGTCACAATTTCTAAGTGATTTGTGGCTGAGTTAAAATGTAAACATTTTCCTTCTATAAATGGAACTTTTTGTTTCTTTTGAGTGAGCAGGTTTGTGTTACTTATAAAAGTCAACTTTTTTGTATCTTTAACTGAGTAATGAGATACTGTTGTTCCGTTGCTTTACCTTTTGTTCTTTCATGGAAAATCTAGTCTATTTTAATATATTTCTGGGAAAGGTAAGCGTATGTGAGCTTCTCCACGTTTCTAAGCATCTCTAATCAATCCTTCTATAGGGGTTTCCCTGAGAGTGAAATTATAATGCACTGGTTGGTGTTTTCGTGACATTTTACACCTGTTTTATGTCAGACTTACAATTATAGTTATAGTGGGATTTGTAGCTTTTCTATCTGCATTCTTAACACTTTTCTGCATAATTTGAAAATGATGGTTGAAAAGGGATTGTGGGGGTAGATGTTAGTTTGGTTAATTTTTTAGTTTCGTTGCATCTTATTATTTTAGCCAAATTATTAATTAATTGTTATTTTTAGATGGTGTTTTGAAGTCGGCTTATTTGGTGTGTTAAAGATGGCGTTTTGAAGATTTTGCTCGTAAGATGGTTTCCTGTATTTGTATATATGTAGTTAAGGAACAAGTGATTATAGTTGTATTATATATTTCATGTACTTTGATTCTAATTAATCATGGTTAATAATTTTTTTGTTTATTTTATTTGTATTGTATAGAATATATAATACCTGATTTAGTTTGTTGGTGCTACCTAGCTAGTTGTGTAATGTGGGGCCGCTATTGGTGCTAGGTGGCAGCCTAATAGGAGGTGCTACCTGTCTATGTAGTCGTTGGGTCGTTACCTGAATGTTCATGCGATTTTTTTTATAAAAACCGGAGCATTTGACTACTAAATGCTCCGGTTTTCCCTAATAACCGAAGCATTTGTTAGTCAAATGCTCCGGTTTTATCTTACAACCGGAGCATTTGACTATCAAATGCTCCGGTTAACAACCGAACCATTTGTAAAACATCCAAATGCTCGTATGGCATCTGCTACGGGTCAAATACGGAGCATTTGTGGCCTTAAAAACCGGAGCAATTGAGGTTTTTTCTACTAGTGTTCAATATCATCACACTCAAAGCTAAAACCCCAATATAACTTTTAACTTTTGTAAATTTTGAATCCCAATACTAAACCTTTAATATCTCCATCTCTACTCCTCAATTCTTAGCCAACTAAAAACCCAAATCAATTTCAAACAATCTCAAATATCTTTCTTGAACTCATATGCCATGATATGAAGATCACCTCTAAAACAACCATGCTCCGTAACACCCGTACTTCCGAGCTGCTAGCTCATCACACTTAAGATTCACTAATCACAATCAACACTAAATAAAACTCAAATTATATTTAACCACAAATAAAACATAACTTTACAAATCGATCCTGGACCTGTGGGTCAGGGCCCACAACACAACAGCATTTAACCAATATCATATTACAAACTACTTTACTCGATTCCCAAGTAAAGAAAATCTTATTCTCAAATAAATACTTGAATACTTCTAGATACAACATCTGAATCATTAATCTAATTACAATTTCATAACCAAACTCTCTCTTTTGATCCACACCGAGCCTCCAACATAAACCTCGCAAATTACGTAAGAAAATGCAAATAAAAAACAAAACTAAAATGAGCGGAAAGCTTAATAACTTAACTTCAGTCCGTCAAACGATTTTGGTTCGTAAACATTTTTCACATAATAAACAAAAATTGGTAATTGTTTGGAAAAGAATTCATCCTTTAAAATTTATCGCGGACGTAGCTCAATCACTTAACACAATATCACTAGCAAGTAAAGGTTTTGCGGAACATAACATAACATAACATAACATAACATAATGTTCGACCTTATCCGGTCTTAACTGAATTTATATCCGAATAATTTTTGTCCACCTGTGTACCTTGCCCACTTTTCAACTCAGATCATAAGCTAATCCAACCAAAACAAATAAGAAATCCTTTTTAAAATATCATACTCAAATCATATCCCAAGAAACATAGTATTTCCGAACAATTCCAATAACTGATAAAAACATAGTTTTATGATTAATCAATATAATTTCACATCTCACCACATGTAAATGCATCTATAACCATGGCCATGACTATAAACGATATACGATATTAAAATACGATACACACGCGGGCATGTAAATACATTTTGTTGAACATAAATGTTACCTCAACCGCAAACCAATTCTCTATTAACAAACCTCCAAGATCCCGATATTTGATCACCAACTCAATCTTGAACTCCGCATATTTCACCAGAAAACAATAATTATCATTAGTAGCTATTCCTAATAACCCACACATTATCTGATTAAAATTTCCCAAGATAAGTCCTTCCTTGTAAACTAAATCCATAGATAAATTTTATAATTCATTCACTCTATTCCCATACCTTCTCTGTTCTTTCTTCTTTCCTCATATATTCTAAAATTAATATCTTTGCGACCCATAAATATAACTTCATACCAGATTCAATTATTAGAACTAACATCATAACTACTTTGTAAAGCTTGTAAACGAAATACAAATTTCTGTTTTATGGTTTTTACAAAATCCTTCAAATTAAAGTAGAGAACAATTGTGGAAGCATGATACAGAGATTCATAAACTGAATTTACTATAATCTTAGGAGAGATGAAGAGTAGCAGCAGCGACGACGAATTGGGAGGAGTGGTAGTGGTGGCGAATAGCTCCACTGGAATGCTAGCACGACAACAACAGTACCAATACACGCAACAACTCACATGAAGCTATGACAACACGAACACAAGCTTGTGGCAGCAACAACCACGAAGCAGACTAGAGAGAAACTGAGAGACTGAACGAATGCGAGGCACCGCGCGCAACCTGCAGCGCTGATGGTGCCATAAGGGAGGTAGAATGCCACCTAAAGTACTGCCGAAAGATAGCCACAACATCAAGCCCAACCTCCACATAGTAGAACTGAAGAGAGAGAAAGAAGATGGTTTGGGGTTTTGTTTTGGATTTGGTGTTTCTCGAATTCTCAATCACTTGGGGTAATTAAACTGAAATCTTGAAGAGAACAATTGATCAATGTGAGATATGATTTGACTTTTGATTCAGAAGACACGAAGAGCAGGATGATGTTTTGGATCCCCTGAAATGTGACACGAAGAGAGAGAACGAGAATGAGAGCTGTAAACTCTTATATTATTTGGCACCTCAACTACATTGAGAGATACAATTCCTTTTCTTTTTTTTTTTAAAAAAATTAAAATTCTAATCCTAAAACCATATAAGCAAATACCATATAAATAGAGTTTTCTTTTTGTCTTAAAACACAAAATTTTATTAACAAACTCAATCAAACTATGCTCAAATATTATTGTTAAGCTAAGATACATAATTAGCGTCGAATTAAACCTGCTTAAAAATATAGGCTATGACAAGCTACCCTCTACTGGTGATACCCCGAATGCAAATCAATCTTTGAAAACATACTCCCTCAATTCAACCGATCCAACAGTCATCTATCCTAGG
Source organism: Beta lomatogona (assembly GCA_947646795.1). NCBI lineage: Eukaryota > Viridiplantae > Streptophyta > Magnoliopsida > Caryophyllales > Amaranthaceae > Beta > Beta lomatogona. Next base: position 7,112 of record CANSNZ010000494.1, read on the forward strand.
CAAAGGATACTTGTTCTTAATAGTTTCATTGTTTAACTCCCTATAGTCAATGCACAATCTCATACTCCCATCTTTCTTCTTCACAAACAACACAGAGCCGCCCAAGGTGATGCACTAGGCCTAATATAACCCTTGTCCAACAGCTCTTGCAACATCGTCTTCAATTCACTCATCTTAGGAGGTGCCATCTGGCCTTAGAAATAAGGTGCAGTACCAGGAACTAAGTCTATTGTGAACTCAACGGCTCTTGCAGGCGGCATACCAGAAATCTCCCTTGGAAACACATCCATGAACTCTTTCACAATTGGTACGTCCTCAATCTTCAATCCAACCTCTTTACCTACATCTTGCACGCTATAGAAAAACAACTCACATCCCTTCTTCATCAACTTCTTCACTTGCATTGCAGAAATAACCCCAAAGTTCTTAGGCTGCTCAAAACGTTGATACAAAGTTAACTTTCCCATAGGGCTTCTCAACACTACATTCTGAGCTTCATAGTCTATCTTGGTCTTATAAAAACCTAACCAATTCATCCCAAGAATAACATATAGGTCTCCCTAGATTGAACTCTATCAAATTAGAAGGAAATACACAGCTCTCATATCTTCAAAGGGAATTCTTTAAACAACTTGGTACACCTTATGACTTCTCCAAAGAGGTATACTAATAGGCAAGTCAATTACCTCAAAATCTACCAACCAAAGACTTTTAACAACTGGACGACGAAATAAGCAAATAAGTAGCCCCATAATTAAACAACGCTTTAACAAGAACGGCGTTAATAAAAAAGTACCAGAAACTACGTCGGCAGATCGACCAGCTTCATTGCGACTCAACACAAACAGTTTACCCGGAGCCTTATTCTGGCTGTTGTTGCTCTCACTAGCAGGCTTACCGAATCTTCCTTGGTTGTTCAGTGCTCCTACAGGCTTCGAACCTTGGTTTCCTGACTGATTGAACCCCGGCCTCCCCCGGATACCACTCCCATTAACATTTTGCTCTTTCTTCTCGCTGGTGAAGCACTCATACTCCCTATGGCCCTTCTTTTGGCAGTAGTTACGTGTTACTAGGTCTCCCTTACAGTGCTCTACCAAAGTGGTTCTTGCCGCACTTCTTCCAATGGTAAACTCTTTCTGAGTGGCCCTTATTTCTATAGCCTTGGCCATTTCTCCCTTGGAAATTCCCATTCCTATTTATGTTCTTCTTAAAATTCCCCTGGTTTCCTCCAAGATTGAAATTATTTTCCTTTCTCACCCACTACAACATTCTTCTCATCACGCCTCGATTGAAGACCATAAATATGGGCGGCTCTTCCATACACCACATCTAGGGATGTAGAAGTTTCACCACCTAACCCAAGCTGGATTTCCTCAGTCAAACCTTGCTCAAACCTTTGAGCTTTTAACTCCTTAGTGGCTACTACCTCAGGTGCAAACCTCGACAGTGCTATGAACTTACTATAGTATTCAGAGACGGTCATACTCCTCATCCTAAGGTTTATGAATTCCTAGGCCTTTTGTTTTCCCTTAAAAGCAGGGTAAAATTTTTCCTCTTAAAGTAGCAATATAGGAATCCCAATTAAACCCCTCAACAACACTCAGTCTAGCCCCATTCTATTTCTGCCATATGTCAGCCTCATCTTTTAGGTATAATACAGTTTGACCTACTTTCATACCCTGAGGATAATTCACAGCCCCAAAAATCTTTTCAAATTCCCTAATCCAACTCTCTAAGAAGGTTGGATCAGCTTGTCTCTTAAAGTATGGTGGCTTAATCTTACCTAATCTTTCAAACATGTCCCCAGTAGGATCGGGACGCTCAGCTCTTTTGCGAGTCTAATTCTCCGCTAATAGGCGAATAGCAGAAGCTAAGGCGTTATCGTTGTTAGCCATTCTACTGCGCGACCTGAAATTTAACGTAACTCTTCTTTAGGTTTTGTTACACAACTTACATGCCATTCTCTACGAAGGCAACATTTGATTTGACCATAAGGAACACATCAACATACAATTCTCATGAAGTTATAATAACACCTTAAAATACATCATCAATCATACAATCATTCATGGATAATATTCACGAGAGTAATGATCACGTATGAGGATAAAATTCAATCATAACAATAAAATAAAATAAAATATTCCCATTCACGTGCCAAAGTAAATTCTCGCTCACTTGGGTAACTAAATATTTACGTTTTATTCCTCAAAATGATGATAGTAACACTTTTCCAATCCATAATAACTATACTTTTCCCTAAGCAAAATATCTTCATCATCCTCATCGCTACAAAGATATCTCGGCTCACCAAAGACACTCCTCATCACAAAGATAGTAGATATCCTTCCGAGTTTGACTCCCAACAGCGATCAAACTCCCCGAATGACCTCATCATCACTATCGTGCATGCCTACTCTTAACACATGATGCATAATGACCTCTAGGCTAGTGTAGCTATCACACTCGATTTAGATCCTCCATCATTCTCATCATCACTCAACACAATCGGGTTCTAGTAGCTTCCTCTATCGACATGACTAGAGATCGTATAACGGATAAATACTACATCTATAAGCAAATGATACTCTCACTTTGCGTATATTCCCAACAATAAGCAATAAGCAAGAATAAACAATAATTTAAAGCATAGGAATAACATAAAACAGGTTAGCGTGGAAGAAAAATATAAGCATACCGAACTAACTATTTAATGCACATATAATATTTCTATCCTATATGCCCCTCCTATACTACCCATCTCTCGCAAAATAATAAAGTAAACAAAATAACTAGAAGTATTAAGATAATGAATAAATTAATAATATATAATTTTTCCAATTTATAAGAGAAATCAAAAAAAAATAAACAAATTAAACTAATGAAATTCGAAATTTTCGAACAAAATAAACAAAAAATTCGGACCCGGAAAAAATAATTCGAACTAAAGTAAAATTAGATCATTAAAATCATGAAATCTTGAAACCTTGGAAAAATGTTTCAAAAGTGATTTGAACACAACGAATAAGTAGGAGCTCGATTTCTATGAAATTCATTTTAAGTAACTAGCTAGCTAGCGCCTATAAATTTAATGTTGGCACAAAGGCCAATAAAATCCTAAAGCTTTTTTTTATTTTATTATTAGAACAAACTTAGCCCGACCCTCTAATCCGGGGCCAGCCTTAAACATCCTTACGGATGATAATAGAAAAATCAAAACAATAAGGAGGGAATCAATACAATAGAGAAGGGTAGTCATGAGCCTTCCTAGCCATGAAGTCCGCCGCCTTGTTAGCTTCACGATAGCAGTGAAGGAATTGACAATCTTGAAGCCGGAGAATATCGACACCCGCATCTTTAACAATGTTAGAAATTTCCCACCGGATTTGCCAAGAATTCTTCAAAGAATTGATAACCCCAAGTTATCTCCTTCAATAATCGATGCGAAATGTTAAGGGAAAGAGCACCCTTAGCACCTTTTTTAAGGGCCCACGCCTCGCCCTTGAATAATAGAGATACGAGAACCCAAAGACTTAGCACCGGCTAAGACCACATCACCATCACTATTTCGATGACAAAACCAAGAGAAGCGTTGCCATTGCTATATTTTGGAGCCATCAAAATTCAACTTCAAGAATTTAACAGGTGGAGGGGACCAAATAATTTTATCACCCGATCGGTGGACCTTATGAGTCTTACTCTTGGAGAAAAGAGAGGGGGGAGGAGAGGTCTAAATCACCGCTTTCGCCTTTAGACCAATTAGAAAAGGATTTATTAATTTGGAAGCTAGCACGGCGAGGGGAAATGCCTTCATCATTAAACATCAATTTGTTTATGAAGAACCAAATAAACCACCAAACAATGGAGAATTTAGTGATGAGCTCGACCAAATAGGTAGCATGACAAGAATTAAGCCAAGTAGCGAAAGGAGAAGTGGCCAATCTCCACCGTCATGAAGACAAGTAAAAACATCTATCGTGAGAAAGGACACTCAAAGCAGAGGTGAGAAAGGGTTTGAGGAGCATTGCTACACAAAACACATTGTTGAGGAAGAAAGATCTTGCAATTTTCAAGTCTATCCTTAGTAGGAAGCCCATCATGACAAGCTTTCCAGAGAAAATTCTTAATCTTAGGAGGGACATTTAAGTTCCAAATCCAAACAAATTCAACCTTTTCAAAATTTGGATTAAGGAGACCTTGAGCTAAAAGTGTACCTGACTTAACAGAATACTCCCCATTTGTCGTTAAGCCCCAAGCTAAAGTATCAGGCTGAGAGTTCAATGTAAGAAAAGAACAGGAAATAGTATAAGCAATATGAGGAGGGACAAGGGAGCTAGTTTAACGTGGTCCCATTGCCCATGGCAATCAATTACATCACATACTTTAATGTTTTCAGAAGAAGGAGTAGGATGAGAAACTTTCCTAAGGGGATAATGAAATATCCAATTATTATCCCAAAATCTAATATATTTCCCATTGCCCACTTGCCACCTTAAGCCTTGTTAGAAGAGGGGCCGGAGGCTCATAAGCATTTTTCATTGCCAAGGGGCCACCGAAGAGACTTTATGGCGTAATATATCCCGGTTCTTACTATATTTTTCTTAACCAAAGTGACCCAAAGATTATCTTTGCTCTTAATAATCTTCCAAAGCGCTTTCATTTGCAATGCTATATTATTAGTGTCTTCTTTTGGAATACCAAGCCCCCCATATTATTTTGGAAGGCAAATTTCATCCCAACCAATAAGGTTAGCTGACTTGCTTGAAATATCGTTATTCCAAAAGAAATTCCTGTAGGTTTTGTCCAAATTAGAAAGAATTTGCTTAGGAAGATATAAATTTTGCATCGATAATTGGCTTTAGTGGCAAGATTAGATTGAATTACGACTGTTCTTCCTGCTTGAGAAAGAGAATTAGCTTTCCATTTTGGAAGTTGGTTAATAGTCTTAGATAGGACTTTTCCAAAGGTTTCCTTAGTAACCCTTGAATCAATAATAGGGCACGCCAAATACTCCCCTAGATCTTTAGTTTCATTCATTCCCAAAATGTCAACAAAGTTAGCTTTAACACCGTCGAAACATTTAGAGAACAATGAAAAGCGGATTTATGGAAGTTAACTAACCGACTCCGACGTAGAATAATACTTATCCAAAATGGCCTTAATAGTAGAACAACTTTGATCGTTAGCTCTAGGAAAAATCATAGATTCATCTCGCAAAGGTGAGAAACGGAATTCTCACTCCGTAATTACCAATAGAAACTCCAATGAGTTTTTTTTTTGGGAACTAGCAAAGCAAAGTTGCCTAGCTAGAAGCTCGTACAAAGTATAAAGAGGTATGGGGATAAAGTGTCACCTTGGTGGATAGCTCTAGAAGGATAAAATCTATCCCCAGTGGACTCCATTAACTAGGATCGAGAAGGATGGGGACGAAATACAGGCTTTGATCTAGCCAACCCATTGAGGACAAAACCCAAGTTTACTCAAAGAAACAAGTATGTAGTCCTAGTCTAACCTATCATAGGCTTTTTCCATGTCTAATTTGATGGCAAGCCCACCCTTTCTTTCCCGACTTTTTACCGAACGAGTGGAAAACCTCACGAGCTATCTAGATGTTATCTCCGAATTAACCGTTCAGAACAAAGGCTCCTCGGGAGGGGTGAATAATCTTACCCATGATTTTCTTAAGACGATTAGTGATCACTTTTGATATGATTTTATAGATAAGTGGAGCAGTAGACTGATTAGGTTAAGAGGGGTTATCAATTTTAGGAATTAGCACAAGGAAAGTATGATTAATTTCTCTTAAAATATTTCCAGAGTGGAAAACGCTTTAACGAGCTCTCACTATCAAATTTCCAACTAGAGACCAATATTTCGAAAGAAAAAAAGGGGGAAAACCATCCGACCCGTCGATTTATCGGGTGCTAAATCGAAAGTTACATCCTTAATTTCTTCTTTTGAAACTTCATTAGTTAGGGAACATGTTATCATCATGAGAGATGATAGGGGAAAGAATGGAGAAATCCAATTCTTCATCAAAGGAACAGAGCGGATTAGAAATGAATCTATTGTTAAACTCTCGAGTAATTTCCTTGGAAATATGAAATGGAGAGCTGATGACTTGGTTGTTATCGGTTATAAATTCTTTAATCTAGTTTTTGCTTCTTCTAATTGAGGCATGAGCATGATAATATTTAGTGTTAGCATCACCTAAGCGAAGATAATTCATTTTGGTCTTTTGTTTCCAATACTCTCTACTAAAGGAAAGAAGGCTTTCCTTTTTTTTTAGAAAACGATCCCGACTCATTTGAAGAGTATGGCATAAAGGATTAGAAATAAGATTCTCTTGAATTGTTTCTAGTTTTTTGTCTAGTAATCGAAGTTGTCTAAAAATATTTCCAAATTGAGAAAGATTCCACCTTGTTTAGATATTTCATTTAAGAACTTGCATTTTTTGACAAGATTAAACATGTGAGACCCATTGAAGCGGTGGCACCAAGTTTTTTTTAACTAAAGTATCAAAATCATGCAGGAGACACCACATTTTTTCAAAACGAAAAGGTGGAGCCTTATTTATTGATGAGTTTTCTAAGTCAAGTGAGACTTGACAATGATCTCGATGAAGTAAAGGGATGGTGATTTAACTTAGCATGGGGGAACAATCCAAGCCATGAGGTACTGGCAACTCCTTTATCTATTCGTTCCAATATATCATTAGCACCAGCTTTCTTTTCCTCCAAGTATATCTAGAACCCATAAATGGGATTTCAAAGACAAGGTGCTTGATTTAAAAGATTATGCATGATTTGGACTCTGGAAGAGTTAAAATATGCTCCTCCAAGCTTGTCCAACTCACAACTTATTTCATTAAAATCACCAAGAATAATATAGGGGGATGTGAGACTGTTAATATACAAAATTAATTCTTCCCAAAACTCGACTTTGTGCTCATGTCTAGCATGAGCATAAATAAATATAGCAATAAAGGATTGACTCTCATCAAGAAGCATAATAGAATAAGAGATAAAACGAGTAGATTTATAAACAACAACCAGATTAAAAGGACTAGAATTACAATCTTTCCAAAGAGCCAAATTCCACCCGCTAACCCTAGAGTGGGAATATAATCAAAGTGTTGTAACCCACCTTGATTTTCTATGATCTTGGATGGTGGGGATTTATTTTAACTTCACAAAGCATAAAGATCTTGATAAAATTGCTTGCACAAAAATCTCTAACATAAGTCAAAGCATTCTTCTTAGAAACCCCTCTAATATTCCCAAAGCTTATGATCATAATTATTTAATCAAAGAAAAGAAGGCAACCTTTAGCTTGTAGGGGATCAAAATCAAATAAGTCACAATTAACAATTGCGATAAGAGGAACTTGGTAATAAATCTCACTATTGGGTATAATGAGTATACCAAGAATCTTATAGATGATTATAATATCAGCTATGCCATATTTCCTCACCCAACTGAGGAAAAAATATATAGTTACAGAGATGCTTAAACAAGCTTCTTGAAGTAGATAAATTCCACTTGAGTTTCTAGAGATAAAAAATATCATAAAACACAAACATACAACTTTGATACACAAAGCCTTCTGTAGGTGGCAATATACATAAAAGTAGACAAATAAGAATATTTGTTTCTCCATTCCAATAGCTTCTGGGGCCTAGAATGGAGTAGCAACAAAATTTCTCAAGAGAAACATAAGTCTTAAATATGGTCATTATGAAGAACAAACTAGAGAAGAAGTAAGTTCTAATATCCTTGAAAAATAGAATGTATACCTGATTTTTCCATTCATAATTTCGATTAAGGACGGGGAAATGCGTCATAACCAAACATAACGTCAAATGATACATTACACCCGAATAGGGAACACGAGCAGGAACAAATGAAGAAAATCTTCCGAAGCAAGTTACGCAAAAATAAGTAACAGGAACCCCACTCTCACCTATTATACCCTTTTTGAATTTGAAATCAAGAAATATGTGCCATCTAATCCACTCTAATAAATTTTGAACTTGGCTGTGATTGCTAGTTGGCCATGAATTTTGAATAATTAGAAAGAACTTTAGCAATTTGCGGGTGATGTAAAAAACCCAAACAACTTAGTAATATCCTGAGCAAAAAAACTTATCACACCATTGATAATGGACAACAAGGGGAGGGAATTTTAATTTTCGGTGGAGCTTGGGTTGGCTAGGATGCCATGAACATGAGTAGCTAATAAATTGATATGGGGGTAGGCTAGGATGTTTTGCTTCATTGCTCCAAATAAGGAGAATCATTATGGAAAGATTGACAATTTTCTGGAGACTAGCCAATGACTTAGAAGGGGAAGATAAGCTTTTTGGGTACTCATGAATTGGATTAACATATCGGGGACTAGGGTTCTTGAATTGGGGATTTTTTCCTGGGGTTTCTTGTTTCCTTTTAGTTTCTCACTCTAGCTCTTTCTCTCTCATTTTTTGAATGTAATCTAAAAACCTAAAGCTTTGATACCACATTGTAATACCCCCGACAATTCTCTATTTTCCAAAATACCTTTTTAATATAAAACTTAGAGAATTATGAAAGTATTATCGCCCGTGTGATAACATATCCCGGTTATTCGGAATTTTGCAGCGGAAAACATAACTAATAAGCTTTAGAAATAAAACTTAGTCAACTCTAAAAGTCAAACCAACAAAAAGTCAAAGTCCACCTCAAAAGCAAAAGTCAATCACAATAGTCAAAGTCAACAATGAAAATGTAAATTCAAATAAAATGTAAAGTCAACACAGCTTTACGAATCCCGAACCCACGATACATCATCTTCAAACCTGTAATGGACGATGCACTATTGATCCCGAGAGACTGCTCACCAAATAGGTCATCACAGGATCAATAAGGCATAGCAATGATCAACGCATACACACAAAGCATTTAATCAAGCAAAGCGAAAGTACTACATAGTAAATAAATATAAAACCTAACATGATACTAATAAACATTAAGTAGGGATAAATAATAATATAATAACATAGCAGACTACATTATTGAACTAAACTCCACAACTAATAAGTAAATTAATTTGAATGTAATAGTCAATGGAACGAGTTGTCTAAACCAAACCAGTCTTCAATTTAGAAGACAAAGTACGAGCACGACTCCCTACTCCTCTGACCTACGATATCGATGAACCTTTTAAATAAAATAGCACAAGGTGATCAATCCGGTCCCGAGAAAAACCATGGGCTACCACGATGTACTCCAACTCATACTAGTCCAACACTTCAGACGTGCACAAGTCTAAAGCCATTGCTATCCACGTTTCACTTTACATGATAAAAATTTATTCACTTGTTATGACTCACAAGTAAGACAAATAGAATAATCATCATAGAACCATGACTTTCCATTTTTATCTTATGATTAGATAATGTGATCATCAACTTAACAACCTAAGATTAATTCCACATTAAATCCATAACCTTGAATTATTCGTTGAACCAAGTCAACAACCAACTAACCTTTCATAGGTATAAAATCAACTTACCAAATAAGGCCCTCGGTCCTCATAAAGTAATTATATAATCCAAAGGGAACAACATGATTCAATCATGGTCCAACACCAACATAATTATTAATCCCTCATGTGAATTAATAAACTAAAGTTCCCAAATCCCATATGCTTGCATCAATATTCCATACAAACATAAGATCATCATCATAACCAACATGCTTCACACAACGGCATAAACATGCAAATTCAATTTCAATATAAATCACATATGAACTAAAATAGTTCCCTATACATGATACTCCATAAATCCCTTCCTTGGGACATGATACTAATCCAACCCACAGATAGGTATGTACATAACCTGTGTAGACAAATTGAGAGGCTACTTTCACAACCTTAAAAGTCGCCTAAAGAGAATTCTCTCGCCTAAAATAACCAATATAATCCACCCCCGTGGGTGATAAGTTGTATAAGGACCTTAAGGAGATTTTTTGGTGGCCGAATATGAAGCGTGAAGTCGCTGAGTTCGTGTCGAAGTGTCTAACCTGCCAGAAAGTGAAGATAGATCATAAGAGACCAATGGGGAAGGTTCAATCCTTAGAGGTTTCTGGATGGAAGTGGGATTACATATCAATGGATTTTGTGACTGCTTTTTGAAGTCGGGGAACGACAATGATACTATTTAGGTTATCGTGGACCGTCTGACGAAGTCTGCCTTGTTCGTTCCAATTAAAGAGACATGGAAAAAGAAGCAACTTTCGAAGACGTACATCAAGCATGTGGTGCGACTGCATGGAGTCCCAACAGATATCATTTCAGATCGCGATTCGGGATTCCTCTCGAAATTTTAGCAGAAGGTCCAGTTGAATCTTGGAACAACGTTGAAGATGAGCATTGTTTTTCACCCTGCAACCGATGTTCAGACTGAAAGGACTAATCAGACTATGGAAGATATGTTGAGAGCGTGCGCAATTGATCTCCAAAGTAGTTGGGAAGATCACTTAGACTTGATTGAGTTTTCATATAACAATAGTTATCATGCGAGCATCAAGTTGGCTCCTTTTGAGGCATTGTTTAGAAGAAAGTGTAGAAGTCCCATTTGCTGGAATGATTTTAGTGAGAATATAATTAAGGAGACTGTTAAGAATGTCAAGTTGATTCAGGCTAGAATTCAAGCTGCCCAAGATAAGCAGAATGATTTAAAGCGAAGAGAATATGAATTCGCAGTAGTAGATAAAGTGTTTTTGAAAGTATCACCAACTAAAGGAGTGATGAGATTTGGGAAAAAGGGCAAATTAAGTTCTAAATGTGTTGGCCCGTATGAGATTTTGCAAAGAATTGGGAAGGTAGCTTATAAGTTGGCTTTACCAATGGAATTTGAGAAAATGTACGACGTGTTTCATATTTCCCAACTTAAGAGATATATCCCTGATGAGCGTCATGTTTTGGAGCATGAGATAATCCAAATCGATAGTTGCCTCAATGTAGGCGTGGATTTTTATTCCTTTAAGCCTACCGCGGTATATTTCATCATTGGACCCTTAAATGGGGAGACACGATTACGTGTCTACAGAAGCCCCTACTTTGACTGAGGTTTAACCGAAAGTCAAAGTACACGTGTTGGGACGGAGAATGATTTCAGATGCTCGCAATCCAAAATCATTTTTTACGCCCGTACCTACAAAACAAGCAAAATCTTTAGGGAACAGACAAACATATATGCAAAGTAACCGTAAGTTTGCAAAAATGAGATGATAGGAGGAAATTAAATAAATGTTGAACAAAGATTTGTATCCTCGCTCCACTGGCTGAGTTGTTGGTTTTCCTACTCCAAGACAAATAGTGTAAAGTATTTGTATCCCACTCCACGGGGCTGAGCTGTTGGCTGACCCGGTCCAGGACAAATAGTGTAGAGTATTTGTATCCCACTCCACGCGGTTGAGCTGTTGGCTGACCCGCTCACTAGTAGAATTTTTGCTTATTGCTGCAATGGAATTACTGCGGTTTTACCCGTACACGGCAATAAAACACGAAAAAAAAAGCCTATTGTTGCGGTTGTGGCTAGAAACCACAACTATAGGTGTCAACGGGAACTTTTTTCAAATTTCTTTGACTGTTTGACCATATCTATTGCTTCGGTTCCCAGGGACGACCGCAGCAATAGATTAAAATATCATTTTTTAATAATATTTTAATCTATTGCTGCGGTTGTCCCCGGAAACTGCAGCAATAGAAATTTAAAATTAATGATAAAAGGCGCGGAACTAGCTAGAGTTTCCTTCACTCATTTAACATCGCACTCCTTCAGTAATAATCAGTTCGGCGCCCCATCTATTTCCTCTCACTCTCTTTCACTCATCTCCATCTCTTTCCTCTCACTCCTTTCCCTCTCTCATTCTTTCGTATCTCACTTCACATTCAAAGAACCGACATCTCACGGGCCATCGGACGTGTTAAACCGGCCATCACAGACATAGGAGAAAGCGGTATTTTTGTCGCCGTCGTCGTCAACGGCAAACATCGAATCCTCACCGTCCTTCGAATTATACTTTTCGTGTAGCCGTCGTCGTCAACAACAAACATCGAATCCTCGCTGGAGACGTCGGTGGACGATGACTCTTGGCTCGAGTTTCAGATCTTGGCGGCAGCGGATGCTATTGGCCCATCACCGGCCTTGCCGTCTTCGTCCTCTCGTCGCTAATCACCGGCCGACTCCATCAGATCTGGTATCCAGCGACGGCGATGAAGACTTCCTCCAAACTTCTTCGCTTCTCCCAGTCGCGTCTATTAATTTGTATTTTTGTTTAATTCAATTCTTTTCTGTTTTTTAAATTCAATTCCTTTTTTAGGAAGTTTTTATTAATTTCTAATTCAATTCCCATATGTTTTTTAGGATAGTGCTATTGTCATTTTTTAATTTAAGATCCGATTTTCCGTATATGTGATTTCAACAGAAAATGTTAATTGTAATTTAGTTATAACTTATGTAAAAATATTATATAATATATGAACTTAATGCTGTAAGCAGTAAGTTTTTTTTTTTTTGGCACCCTCCCTTATTGTTTACGAAAATCGAAGATCTAATTATTTTTTTTAGCTGTACCTATTGTTGCGATTCCAACCCAAAACCGCAGCAATAGGCTTCATTTTTTTATTAATAAAATACATGTTGCTGCGATTTTGTGTAGGAAATTACCTATTGCTGCACCCTTAATTGTTGCGCGGCCAAAACCGCCGCATTAGGCCACTTAATGACCGCAGCAATAAGCAATTATTCTACTAGTGGCTCCAGGACAAATAGTAGTGGATTTTTTATTCTTTTAAGCCTATTGCGGTATATTTCATTATTGGACCCTTGAATGGGAAAACACGATTATGTGTCTACAAAAGCCCCCACTTTGACTGAGGTTTGCAAAACTGAAAGTCAAAGTACACGTGTCGGGACGGATAATGATTTCATATGCTCTACAATCCAAAATCATTTTTTCTGCCTGTACCTGCAAAACATGCAAAAGCTTTAGGAACAAACAAACATATCGGCAAACTAATTGTAAGTTTGCAAAAACGAGATGATAGGTGGAAATGAAATAAATGTTGTAGAGCATTTGTTTCCCGCTCCAAAGGGTTGAGCTGTTGGTTGTCCCGCTCCAAGACAAATAGTGTAGAGTATTTCTATCCCACTCCACAGGGTTGAGCTGTTGGTTGACCCGCTCGAGGACAAATAGTGTAGAGTATTTGTATCCCACTCCACATGGCTGAGGTGTTGGCTGACCCTACAACACGCCGCACTTCTGAGCTGCTTGCTAATCACACTTAACATTCATAAACCTCATTTACACTTAAAAACCTTGAATCATATTATCTTGCAGCGGAAACATAACCTTACAAATCGATCCTAGACCTGTGGGTGAGGACCCACAACACAACAACATCAAAACCAAATATCCGATCAAAGAATACTTTACTCGATTCCTAAATAATTGAATATCCAATCATCAAATAAGAACTTGAGTACTGACAACTTGATACTTTAAATACAACTTTAAGATCACTAATCTAGTTACAATTCCATAACCGTACTCTTTCCTTAAATTCCACTCCAAGCCTCCAACTCAAATTTGGAATTACGGAAGAGAATCCAAAACAAAAACAAAACTAAAAGGAACGAAAAACTCAGTAACTTTACTCCAGCCCGTCAAAACGGTTTTGCTTCGAAAACATCTTTCATACAATAATCAAGCTTGGCAATTGTTCGGAAAAGAATTAATCCTTTAAAATATATCGCTGGCGTAGCTCAATTACTTAATACAAATCGTGAGCAAGTACAGGTTTTGGTAGAATATAACGTAACATAACATAATAGAATATTCGACTTTCTCTGTTCCTAACTGAACTTATATCTGAATCATTTTCTCCGCATGTACCTTGGCCACTTTTCATCTTAGTTCATAAGCTATGCCAACCAAAACAAATACGACGTCTTTTCGCAATATTTCTTACAAATAATATTTAGCTAAACATAAAACATTTCTGAACAATTCCAATAACAAAACAAAACATACTTTTATGATCAATCAATATAATTTCACAACTCAACACATACTCATGCACCAATAACCATGGCCATCACTATAAACAATATGATATCAAAATACAATATAACACATACGGGTATCTAAATACGTTTTGCTGAACATAAAGGTTACCTCAAACGCGATTCAATCCTTTATTAGCAAACCTCCCATATTTCGACTTTTGATCACTAACTATAGTTCCATCTTCATAAATTATCTCCATATGCATACTCCAACATAAACCTCAAAACAATAGCAACAATTAATATTCATTCTCACTACAATTCAGATAAGGAAACTAACTTCTTATACTTTCAAAATTCTTTCATGAACAAATTGCAAACTCTTATACAAGCATTTCACTAATCTAACTGATCACATTATCAATCTCACATGCTAACTCTAATTAATCCCGCTCTGATTTTTGGAGAATATAATCACACTTCCTTTATTTACACTAGTAGAATAATTGCTTATTACTGCGGTGGTATTGCTGCGGTTTTACGCATACGCAGCAATATATTATGTAAAAAGAAAAGGTAAAATATAAAATAAAGATATTGCTGTGGTTTAGGCCAAAAACCGCAGCAATATGGTTTCAACAAGAAAATTTTGAAAAAAGTTCACTTTTTAACCAGACATATTGCTGCGGTGAAGAAATCGCATTTTCGCGATCTCGATTGCCCGTCATCTTTCCTATGTAAGGGAAAGGCTTTTAATTAACTCTTCTTTTGACTATGATTGGGTCCTGCAGTGGTAGAACCTCGTGAACCGGGGACGGCAACCAGAAGGACAGGCCTTTGACTTTCTTACTTAATCTCCTCCATTACTACAATTTGTTGGGGGAATTGGAAAAAGGGCCCCTTACTCCGAACTTTCGCATGCAAGAAAGCAGCTGTCACTCAGCGAAGTGTAAAACCCCGAAAAACGAGTAGGTCTCGGCTTGCATGCCCGATCGCAAGACTGCCTGTTGAACGTGCCAGCCTAACCTTCTGCAGCTTGCTTGGAAGCAGAACGCCCTAATTCAATTTCCGCCCGGAAATTGAACGGGTTCCATTTCCGCAAGGAAATAAAATTAGGGCGTTCCGAAAAATCGGCGAATTTTTTTACTTTTTTCTTGAAAATAGGCCCTCTATCCCTAAAAAAGAATTGAATCTGGTACCAGCTTCTTCAACACGACTGGGTTTCTGGCAAGAACCGCAGCAATATCCAATTGGCCATTTTATTTCAAAAAGAGGCGCTAGGGTTTGAGAAATAAATGGGCGTCTTTATTTCATTTCTCACACCCTTCAGCTGTTTTCACTCCTTTCTCTCTCCTCCTTCAAATCTCCTTCAGCCGTTTCATTTCACTCCTTTCTCTCTCCTCCTTCAAATCTCCTTCCATCTCCATCGTTCAAGAACTCTCGCCGTTTCATCGACGTTTTTCTGTCGCGAAAAGTCTCAGCTGGACACTCCATTAAATCCGCTCACTCGTAGATGTCGCTGCTCTCCTCGTTACGGTTCACTCGCCGGTTCACGGATGAAAGCACGACCATCAATTTCTCGGTGGCGGCACTCGAGGCCCCTGTTCGACGTACGTACGCACTGGAGTCCAAAGAGGTTGTGATTTGGTTTCATATCTGAATTTTTTTTCATTTTATGCACCTGAATGTAAGTTGGTTGGTTCCCTCTGTTGTTAAGGCTTTAAATATACACAAAGTCTTGGCTAAGAAAGAAAATTTGGGGCAAACTCTAAAGGAAATAGAGAAGGTCACAACACAAGTTACAGACATGAAAACGAAGTTCATCGCTAAAGTAGGTGGCTTAGAGCAGATGTTAGATGCACTAAGGAAGTCTGTTTGTGAGAGCTTGACTCTTCTTGACTGTCGTATGCCTTGATGTTAGGCAGATCTATTCATTTCGATTTTTATTTTTCTTAGGTAGTTTGGATTTATTTTTTGGATCTGGTTAATTTTTTCTTTTGTATTTTTTGATTTGTAATTACAATTTGTTTGTATGTGGTGATATATATTTTTATATTTAATCTTTTGTATATTTAGTTTTTTGTTGGTTTTTTTCATCATTTATATTAGATTTTGAGTCTTGGGTTTTCTATTGTATAGTTTTATATTTTTTATCTTTCAACTTTGATGGTAAAATGCAAAAAAAAAAAAAAAAAAAAAAAAATATTTCACTTGTACAATACCTATTGCTGCGGTTTTGGGCAACAACCGCAGCAATACACTAGTGGAAAAAACGCTAAATGTCACAAGAAAACCGCTGCGGTCCTTAAGAATACCGCAGTGGTAAATTGTCGTAGAATTTGGGGGAAAAAGGGGGAACATAAACCGCTGCGGTCTATAGAAAACCGCAACGGTTAAAAGAAACTGTTGCGGTTTTCAGTTAACCGTTGCGGTTTTCTGAACCGCAGCGGTTTATTTTGGTTTTTTTTTTTCGTAAATCCCGCGTGAAATTGGTCGAGTTAATTACAATTTTTGTGCGAACACTCACCTGCACTCCCTCCTTCTTTAGGTTCGAAGTTTGAACTCCCTCCTTCCTTCTCAATTTCCTCCACGCACCACCGCCGCACCTCCACGCTTCATCAACAACAAACCCTAGAAGCTCCCCTCCTTTCTTTTCATCAACAACAAGCAATTCCAAGTGTCCTCCTCTACGGCGCATCTGTGCGTCCTCCACCGCCGCACCTCCACCGTGCCCTTAACACCTACATTCCTCCTCCTCTTCTTAGGTACCTAAAATTTCTCAACTTTACTTAATCTCATATTTAAAGCTTTAAGTTTTATAATTAATTATAGTTTTATGAATAATTGTCAGTGAAATTAGGTTGTATTATAGTTAAAGGTTGTAAATTTGATTGATTTGAGTTTATTTGATTTTATTTAAAGTAGTTAGTTTGATTTTTAGGTTACAAAACTAGGGCTTTGTTGTGGTTGTTGTTGTAGTTGTGGTGGTTGTAGTTGTTGTTGTAGTTGTAGTTGTTGTTGTTGTTGTAGTAGTAGTACTTATTAACTAGTTATTTTTGAACTAACAAAGTATAACGTTGAATATGATTATTGGTTTAGCTATTTAATTAGTTTAGTTTAGCTTAGTTTGGTTTAGTGTTGTTTAATTTGCTAATTTATACTAATCTTAACTTTATACTTTGTTGTTGATTATTGAAGCTAGCTAGTGACGGAGTGTTGAGCTCGATTTCTCTATTGACAACCTTTACATTGGTATGTTATCACTCATATTTAACTTTCTTTCATAGTAAATTGGTTTATATGTGCAACTGTGTATATATTTATCGTTGAATTGAGATTAGATGTAAAATGTTTTGTTGTTTTTAAAAACCTATGTTTGCATCATCATATCATATGCCTAGATACCCGTTCGAGACTTACTCATTAGGAGTAAGTCTTGAATAGTCCCCGGTTTGGGACTGTTCTTAGATGTTTAATCTCACTTAGGTGGTGAATATATGTCTTTAGTTCGATTCTAGAGGAAAATCTTGGCTCGTCGTTTCCCTACTTTTGTTCTCTGGGTACATATGTAGATATAAATAAATTTATATCTACATCGTGTACTTGGAGAACTGTAGGGAAATGCTGCCGGATTTTCCGTAGATTCGAACTGAAGGCAATACATTCACTAGTGAGATTAGACATCTAAGGATGGGTTAGGTTGGAGTGATAAAGACCCTTGGAAAGCATGCCTAATTTCATTAAATTTATATCGTGTATAAACTCTAATAATGTAGTGAAATTCGTCATTGACATTGGGTCCTTGTTGCTTGTGTTTAATTAGAGCTAGGTTTTGTTGAAATGAATCGTGCATGGATGTATGGTAGTCGTGACACGTGTGAATTCGTGGATGGGGTCTTTGAATTTGTGATGCCGCATTAAGTCATCAGGCTGCAAAGGGAACCGAGGGGTTTTATTGTCCTTGTGTTGATTGTGGTAATGTGAGCATCGTTACTAGCATTGAGTCGCTTAGGGGGCATGTCTTTCGTCGCGGGTTTAGACAAGACTACTATGTATGGGTTTGGCACGGTGAGGAGGGTATGTATGATGGTCGAAATGCCATTGTTAACGATGTGCATGAAGAAGGTGAGTTTGATGTCATTGAGAATGACAACATCGAGGATGAATATGAGGATATTCAAGTAGAAGATGATGATGATGAAGGGGATCATATCGAGGAGATGATGGGGGGGTAGATCATTGTGGCAAACGGCCTCGTATTTTTGAGTGCATGGACGAGGCATCTCGAAAACTGTTGTATCCCGGTTGTACGAGGTACACCCAGCTGACGGCCGTGATAACACTATTTAATATCAAGACGAAAGCCGGTATAAGTGACTCTTGTTACACTTCCTTGTTGCAAGCATTTGGTGATATGTTGCCTTGGACGACCATGAACTACCCAAGTCGAACTATTATGCTAAGAAAGCGATGTGTCCCTTCGGGTTAGAGTACCGGAGGATACATGCTTGTCCAAACGATTGTGTGCTATATCGAAATGAATATGAAAATATGGATGAGTGTCCTCGATGTGGGAAGTCGTGTTACGGGCGTGCGGGGGTTGGTGATAAGAGAGGTCCTCCAAAGAAAGGTGATGTGGTATCTTCCGATTATACCACGATTCAAGCGCATGTTTTCAATCAAAAAAGATGCTAAGAACTTGAGGTGGCATGCAGAACGAAGGAAAAATGATGGTTTTCTCAAACATCCGGCTGATTCTCCTGAGTGGAAAGGTATCAACCATTGTCATAAGACCTTCGGTGCCGAGGACAGAAATTTGACGCTTGGCCTATGCACGGATGGATTGAACCCATTTGGCAATCTTAGTTCTCAACATAGTACGTGGCTGGTTCTTCTAGTTATATACAACTTGCCTCCTTGGTTGTGCATGAAACGCAAATACATCATGTTGTCGATTCTTATTTCGGGGCGAAATGACTGGAAACGACATAGATGTCTACCTCCGACCACTTGTTGATGATTTGAGAAAAATGTGGGATGAAGGAGTTTCTGTGTATGACGCACATGCCGATGAGGTATTCACATTGCGTGCCATGCTTTTATTCACTCTTAATGACTATCCCGCTTATGGGAACTTATCAGGGTACAAGAACAAAGGGAAGAAAGCATGCCCGATTTGCCGGACGACAAAGCATCTAAATACATTACTACTTGTCACAAAGAAGTTTATATGCGCACCCGAAGGTTCCTTCGACGCGACCATCCTTATCTTAATAAGAAGAAGGCATTCGATGGAACAGTTGAGGAAGGGGTTGCTCGTAGATCATTGACTGGTATTGAGGTTTATGATATGGTCAAGGGTACTGAAACGATATTCGGCAAAGGAGCGAGTGTTGGTGATAAGGGACTTTGGAAAAAGGAGTCTGTTATGTGGAAACTTCCATATTGGAGAGATCTAGAGGTTAGACATTGTCTCGACGTCATGCACATAGAGAAAAATGTATGTGACGCCATTCTGGGGACACTTATGAATATTCCACATAAGACAAAGGATAGCAAAGGGGTGCGACTGTATCTGGAAAGTGAGGGGCCTCGACCAGAACTATGGGCTCAAAAGAGGGACACTAAGAAAAGAAAGAAAGAAGAGAAAGTGTCTGGAAAAGGAAAAGGAAAAGGAAAGGGAAAAGAAAAGAAACAGGAAGAAGGGTCGCCTGCAGAAATTGAAAGAAAAGGAAAGAAAACGGTGAAGGATGATGATAGGATCTATTTACCTCCGGCTTGCTACACTCTATCTAGAGCTGAGAAGCGTCTTTTTTGCGTGTGTTTGTACAACATTAAGGTTCCATCAGGGTACTCATCGAACATGAAAATATTTGTTACCTTAGATGGTGAGTTGAAATTATCGAGCATGAAGTCTCATGATTGTCATGTAATGATGCAAGTATTCTTACCGATTGCAATTCGAGGGATATTGCCGAAACATGTGAGACATACCATAACAGAGCTGTGTTCTTTTTTCAATACTATATGTAGCAAAATGTTACAACCCTCGAAGCTTGATGCTCTGCATGCTAGCGTGATACAGACTTTGTGCAAGTTTGAGATGTACTTCCCATCTGCTTTCTTCGACATTATGGTCCATTTGGTTGTACATCTAGTTCGAGAAATTAAGCTATGTGGTTCGGTGTTTTTGAGGTGGTGCTATCCCTTTGAGAGACATATGGGCTCTTTGAAAGATAAAGTAAGGAATCCAAGCAAACTGTAAGGAAGTATAATTCGTGGGATTGTGAGTGAAGAGGTCGGTAATTTTGTGGCTGAGTTCTTAACTAATGTTGATCCTATTGGACTTCCTACATCTTGACACGAGGGCAGACTCGCGGGTAAAGGTACACTTGGCTCGAAAATGATAGTACCTCCTGTTGAAAGCCGCATACAAGCACACTTATTTGTATTGCAGCATATGCTACAGGTGCATCCGTACTTGGATGAGCATTTGGAGGAGTTGCGTGACCAGAATCCAGGTAAAGGGACTAGAGCATTGATGCAGTTGCATAATAAGACTTTTATTGAGTGGTTCCAAAACCGAATAATGCGTGAAGTAGATTCCAATGTTTCGAAACTCGAAGTGGCTAGCATTTGGTCCTCGAGAAGCGCGTGCACTCCTATGAGGGTTATGATGTTAACGGATATACGTATTGGACAGATCGTCAAGATCAAAAGTCGAGATCTCTCCAGAATAGTGGTGTTTCAGTAGAGGCATCATCTACACAATATGTAAGTGCCAATGACAAGTCTCCAATTGATGCTAGATTGTTATACTATGGACGAGTTCAAGATATATGGGAGCTTGACTACTCTGGTTTCACGGTCTGCTTATTTCGATGCAAGTGGGTTGAGTATAACCGGCGTTACATAAGGAAAGATGACCCTTGTGGATTTACTCTTGTAGACTTGGGTCGGTTGCGTGATAGTGAAGAGCCATTCGTGCTTGCATCACAAGTTAAGTAACTATTCTACGTGAATCGACCCTTCGATAACAAGTGGTCAATTGTTGTTCCGGAAAAAGAAGTATACTCGAAGTTGGTGATGTTGAGGATGAGGATGAGTATGATGCATTTGAAGACACCCCGCCTTTCACCATTCCCAACTCCGATGTCACTGATGCGGAGTGAGCAACAAGTTACATGCGTGCAGATCACGGGGAAGGGATAATGGTTGATACTTCAAATGAAGGTGGCAAAAGTAAACAATAGGCTCGACTTCTTTGGTTCCAATTCCGGCTTTCGGCTTTGCAATGTCATTTTACTTTATTTTTCACTTTTAGCCGCATGTAGTGTCATGTATAGTTCTTATTATTGTATATATATGTATTACAATCAACTAAACTCGCTTCACATGTATTGAAACCCATTTTGGGTAAGTGAATGTCGATTCGGGCCTATTAGAGTCACTTAAAGTCGGGTCACATGATTTGAAAACCGAATTGGGTAGATTAATGTCGTTTAGGGTGTAATTATGGATTGTTTTGGGGGGGGGGAGAGGGGACTGTGGCAAGGGGTGCTGTGCAAGCGGGGTGGGCCGATGAAGGGGGCAAGTGAAGGGGGGTCAGGAAGGGGGTGGGACAAGTGAAGGGGGCTGTGCGGTCTGGGGAGTGTGCAGGGGGCGGGGAGTGGTGTGGGGGCATGCGAGGGGGGGCTGTCAATGGGGGGAGTGAAGGGGTCAAAGGCGGGGGCAAGTGAAGGGGGTTGTGCAAGGGGCGGATGCGCGGGGGAGTGTGCGGTGAGGGCGGGGGCAAGGGGGGCGTGGAAGGGGTCGGGGGGGGCAAGGAAGGGGGCCGATGAAGGAGGAGGGCAGGCAAGGGGGCAAATGAAGGGGGGGCTGTGCGGGGCGTGAAGGGGGCCAGGTGAAAGGGGGGCGATGAAGAGGGCGGTGAAGGGGGATGTGCGGGGTAGTGAAGGGGGCTGTGCAAGGGGCCGGTGAAGGGGCCGTGGCGGGGGGCGGTGAAAGGGGCCGGTGAAGGAGTTGGCGTGCAGTGGGGTAGTGAAGGGGGTTGGGCAGGGGGCAGGAAGGGGGGGAGTGTGCGGTTCACGGGGGGTTGATGTGCAACGAGGGTGGGGCCGTGTGGGGGCAATCATGGTGGGGCAGTGAAGGGGGGTCAAGGGGTGGGGGAGTGTGGGGTGGGGACTGTGCAGGGGGTTTCTAATCATATGTTTGTTTAATCTTACGTGTTTCTAATATCGTTTTTTAAAATTTCAGGAGTTTAAACATGGTCCGAGATGATGTGATTGTGGAGGAACCGATGATGATTATGATAAGTCATTGGATGATGATGATGAGTATGATGCGGAGAAGGAGAACGATAAAGGTGACCCGGAAGACATAGCGCATGATGAGGAGGCGCGCTTGCGTAAAAGGGAACTTGACTTGGCTGAAATAAATGAGGAGCTAGCCGATAAGGCTCCCCCCATTGACAACAATGCTATGGAAGATTATCCTTGTACTTCATCCGTCATTTTGCCACAAAAAAATGCGGGGAAAGAGGTTCTCAGTACCAAAACTCCAAGTAAAGTTGCAACAAAGAAGCGGAAAGGAAGGGGTGCGACCAAGGGATTGAATTATAACACCCCTATGACCCTCGAGTATGATGATATGGGTCAACCTTGTGGTTAATGGCGTAAAAAGTATGGGCAACATTTAGGGTTATGTGTGCGCAAACTGAGCATTTTGGTGGGGTGGAAAGATGTGCCCGATGCAATGAAGAAATCATTATGGGAAGACACTTGTGTAAGTTTATTTTGTAACTGAATTACTTTTATTTTTTGCATTTAGGGGCATGTTAGGTCATATATAGTCCCAATAGGTACATATATAACTATAAGAGTCAATTAACCTCCACTTATATGCTTTGAAACACATTTTGGGTAAATGAAGGCCATTTCGGGCCGATTTTGGCCTTCACACTCCAATTCACTTAGTTTTTTGCATTTAGCCGCATGTTTGGTCATATATAGTCCCAATAGGTACATATATAACTATAAGAGTCA
Source organism: Beta lomatogona (assembly GCA_947646795.1). NCBI lineage: Eukaryota > Viridiplantae > Streptophyta > Magnoliopsida > Caryophyllales > Amaranthaceae > Beta > Beta lomatogona. The sequence continues at coordinate 30,209 of CANSNZ010000494.1, forward strand.
ATTAAACTCCACTTATATGCTTTGAAACACATTTTGGGTAAATGAAGGCCATTTCGGGCCGATTTTGGCCTTTACACTCCAATTCACTTAGTTTTTTTCATTTAGCCGCATGTTAGGTCATATATAGTCCTAATAGGTACATATATAACTATAAAAGTCAATTAAACTCCACTTATATGCTTTGAAACACATTTTGGGTAAATGAAGGCCATTTCGGGCCGATTTTGGCCTTCACACTCCAATTCACTTAGTTTTTTGCATTTAGCCGCATGTTAGGTCATATATAGTCCTAATAGGTACATATATAACTATAAGAGTCAATTAAACTCCACTTATATGCTTTGAAACACATTTTGGGTAAATGAAGGCCATTTCGGGCCGATTTTGGCCTTTACACTCCAATTCACTTAGTTTTTTGCATTTAGCCGCATGTTAGGTCATATATAGTCCCAATAGGTACATATATAACTATAAGAGTCAATTAAACTCTACTTATATGCTTTGAAACACATTTTGGGTAAATGAAGGCCATTTCGGGCCGATTTTGGCCTTTACACTCCAATTCACTTAGTTTTTTTCATTTAGCCGCATATTAGGTCATATATAGTCCTAATAGGTACATATATAACTATAAGAGTCAATTAAACTCCACTTATATGCTTTGAAACATATTTTGGGTAAATGAAGGCCATTTCGGGCCGATTTTGGCCTTCACACTCCAATTCACTTAGTTTTTTGTATTTCGCCGCATGATAGGTCATATATAGTCCTAATAGGTACATATATAACTATAAGAGTGAATTAAACTCCACTTATATGCTTTGAAACACATTTTGGGTAAATGAAGGCCATTTCGGGCCGATTTTGGCCTTTACACTCCAATTCACTTAGTTTTTTGCATTTAGCCGCATGTTAGGTCTACATATATAGCTATAAGAGTCAATTAAACTCCACTTATGTGCTTTGAAACACATTTTGGGTAAATGAAGGCCATTTCGGGCCGATTTTGGCCTTTACACTCCAATTCACTTAGTTTTTTTCATTTAGCCGCATGTTAGGTCATATATAGTCCTAATAGGTACATATATAACTATAAGAGTCAATCAAACTCCACTTATATGCTTTGAAACACATTTTCCGTAACTTTTTGTTTGTTTCTTGTTTTTATAGAATACGTTCCATATTACTCATAATGAGGAAAAAAAGGCGGTGTTTCTATCCGCGGTGGCCGAAAGATTTAGAGCTTTCAAAAGCAAACTAGTGAGTGGGTGGATCACGAAACGGAGAAAGAGGACTATAAAGAGGAGGAAAATTCAAAAATCAAAGCAAAATGAGGGTGAGACGGACAAGGAGGCTGAAAAAGAAACAAAAAAGGAAGGGGGAGAGCAGGAAGATACATTTCAACCGGATTCTTTGCCTCATCAGATTTGGGGACATATAAAACCAGAAGATTAGGAGGCATTTGTTGCCCAAAATACTACGCCGGAGATGGTGGTAAGTATTGCACTTTAAACTATATATATTCGACTTTGCATGTTCACTTTCAATACAATTACATGTGTTTTCTAATTGCCCATGTGAATTTATAGGCTAAGCGTGAGAAACATTCACTCAGTGCAAGACAGAGGAAGCACTACCATCATATGGGTTCCCATACTTATGCGAGCGCGAGAAAGTTGTGGATTGACGAGAAATTTTACCCTTCTACCGATACAACCACAACACCGTCTTCTAGCTCTAAGGCCGCGCCGTTTGTCAATGTTGATCGTGTCGCTGATTGGTGGTGCTCCTTGCATAGGCGTGATATCAACAATCAAATGGCCATTTCAGATCCGGGAACCTTGAAGATAGCCAATGCCGTTGTAAGTACATGCACTACCAATCCCCCACCCCCCGCACACTCCCCCACCCCCCACACCGCCCACACCCCTAACAGTCCCCCACGCCCCGCACACTCCCCCACGCCCGAACACTCCCCCCCACACGCCCACACCGCCCCCCTGCACACTTCCACCCCACTACACACCGGCCTCGCACACGCCCCCCATCCCCGCACACTCCCCCCACCCCACTACACATTCCCCACACTCCCCGCACACATCCCCCCACCCCGCACACATCCCCCACTCCCCGCTCCCCCGCTCCACACTCCCCACACTCCCCCGCACACCGGCCCCCACCCCCCGCACACCGCCCCCACTCCCCGCACACATCCCCCCACCACCGCACACATCCCCACTCCCCTCGCTCCCCGCCGCACACTCCCACCCCACCGCACACTCCCCACACTCCCCCGCACACCGCCCCCGCACACCGCCCCCACTCCCCCGCACACATCCCCCACCCCTACACACATCCCCCACTCCCCTGCTCCCCGCCGCACACTCCCACCCCACCGCACACTCCCCACACTCCCCGCACACGCTGCCCCCCCCGCACACCGCCCCCACCCTCGCACACGCCCCCCCACTCCCCCGCACATCCCCCACCCGCGCACACATCCCCTACTCCCTCGCTCCACTGCGCTGCACATCGCCCCCACCCCCATGCACACCGCACCGCTTGCCCCCTCTCGCTCCGCCTCACAGGCTTGCGCCCCATTCCCCTGCTGCCGCTTATGATGTTGATTTTTTTCTTAAACTTACCGTTGTTAATTTCTCTATAGATGGGGCTCAAGCAAAAAGAGGTTAGCGGCGAGTTCACCTCCCAAGGCAACAAAGATGCCCTTTATGAGACTTTGGGAAAGGACCATAGTGGATGTTTAAGGGGTTTAGGTGGTATTCGTCTAGGTGTGACAAAAGCGTATCCTAAAGATTACTCCGTGGGTACAAAATCACGCTCTCAACCACATGATATGGAAGCTATGACACAAGCTATTCGGGAGAAGCTTACTGATGAAATTACGGAGAAAGTCACGGAGAAAGTCACGGAGAAACTCACGGAGAGTTTCAACGCGGTCCTCTCACAGTTTGGTTTACCGGCGATACATCAACCTAAACTGGATCGTCTTTTGGAGGACAAAGCTAGCCATCCTATCCCCACCATCTATACTTGAGTTAGAGGTAACTATTATCCTTATAATTTTTAAAACTAAGTAACATGTTATATTATGTAATTGCATGTTCGTAACCTCAATTTCATTTACTTTTTGAAGGAAGAAACGCCTTGCCAGCTTTTACTAGATGTAAAAGATGAGGGTTTGATTGTGGTGGCTGTAGGAAATGCACAACCACGAAGTGAACGAGCAATAGTCCATCATGAGCCGGTGGACAATGAGCACTTGGCGGTTAGTGTAGTGACCATTACTCCTGGTTACGAAGACTTTGCTCTTCCGCCGCCTAAACCGTCAATTGATATAAATGTCTTGACCGACGCTCGTGGTGGTTATGTGTTGTGGCCATCGGCATGGGTGAGGTTTTGAGACGAGGTAAATTGAAGCAACTTAAATCCATATTCATAGTGATTTGTTTCATACCTACCTACTAACTAAGTTGAATGTTTTTACCGTTGAATTATTAGGTTTTGGAGAGAATAAACAAGCCCAAGGAAAGCAAGGCAGACTCACCTCCTCTAGAGAAGGCGAAGAAGGGTTCAAGCGGGCTAAAGAAGGCCATTTCGGGCAAAGGAATGCAAGATTCAAGTCACCAAGAAAAACCAACTACATATACTTGGATCGATAAACCAAAGATCGAGTGTCTCACTAAGGCATGCATATGGCTACATGCAAATGCGCGTGATATGTCGGATGATACACCTCTCGAGGTGAATTTGGGTACCACGCAATTCAACTACTTTGAGGATACATCGACATGGGTGTCTAAGGGTGATTTGAAAGAGTTCCTTTGCGGAGAGATGCTGAATGTTTCCTTGATTCAAGTCTTCATGAGGTAAAACATTTGTACTTTTGAAGTAAATAAAAATGATTTGCAATATACAATAATATATTTATGTTACGAAGTTGGTTGTGCTTTAAAGATTACTCCAAGATGATTGTGGACGCAAGAGCATACAAGAGCAATTTGGGTGGTTATGTCCAAATTTCACCCGAGCCGACAATTGTTTGCAAAACACAAATGAGGTCAAGGAGTATATTTGGCTATGTATCAAAACATCTCTACGTGCACAACATAAGTTCATACTTGCCCCTTGTTTTGTAGAGTATAGTTCTTAACCTTGCATCTATTTTTACCACTTTAATTATCATTATATATACAATAGAAGTACTCACATGATTGCTTCCTAACTTTTTTGGCATTTTAGTCTTCATTGGTCGCTCGTTGTGATTTGTCCTTCAAACAACACAAGTATATCATTTTGATTCTATAGCTCAAGATCCACCACGACACTTATTCCTCAAATCATGCATAAATAGGTATATTTGTTATTTAAAATGCTAATAAGCATTACACTTTTTACTAATTCCATTCTTTGGTCACTTCTCACATGAAATTAACTTAACTACAGTTCTTTGAAGAAATTTAAGAGCACGGGGAAAATACCTGAATGGAAAGCAATGAAGGTAATACATATTAGTTAAGCTACGTACTTCTTTCTTTTTAGCAAAAAACAACCATGTATGTTAATTACATGATTTTTTATGTAATTCTATGATTAGTGTGCTCAAGAACCGGGGGAACCGAGTGTGGCTACTATGTGTTGAGGTTCATGTTCGATATAGCCTCAAGTTGCAAGGAAGTCGGGGATATTGAGAAGGTATATATATATATACATATAAAACTAATATATGTAGCTTAATTTAAAGTCGATTTTGGCCTCTAAAGCTCAATGCACTTAGTTTTGTTTTCTTTCCGCCTTTAGCCGCATGTTAAGTCATATATAGTTCCAATAGCTACATATATAACTATAAGAGTCAATTAAAGTTCACTCATATGCATTGAAACCCATTTTGGATAAATGAAGGCCATTTCGAGTCGATTTTGGAATTCGAAGCTCATTTCACTTAGTTTCCCGCATTTAGCCACATGATAGGTCATACATAGTTCCAATAGGCACATATATAACTATAAGAGTCAATTAAAGTTCACCCATATGCTTTGAAACCCATTTTGGGTAAATGAAGGCCATTTCGGGCCGATTTTGGAATTCGAAGCTCATTTCACTTAGTTTCCCGCATTTAGCCACATGTTAGGTCATATATAGTTCCAATAGGTACATATATAACTATAAGAGTCAATTAAAGTTCACTCATATGCTTTGAAACCCATTTTGGGTAAATAAAGGCCGTTTCGAGCTGATTTTAGCATTCGAAGCTCATTTCACTTAGTTTCCTGCATTTAGCGACATGTTAGGTCATATATAGTTCCAATAGGTACATATATAACTATAAGAGTCAATTATAGTTCACTCATATGCTTTGAAACCCATTTTGGGTAAATGAAGGCCGTTTCGGGCCGATTTTGGCCTTCGAAGCTCATTTCACTTAGTTTCCTGCATTTAGCCACATGTTAGGTCATATATAGTCCCAATAGGTACATATATAACAATAAGAGTCAAATATAGTTCACTTATATGCTTTGAAACCCATTTTGGGTAAATGAAGGCCGTTTCGGGCCGATTTTAGTCTTCGAAGCTCACTTCACTTAGTTTCCCGCATTTAGCGACATGTTAGGTCATATATAGTTCCAATAGGTACATATATAACTATAAGAGTCAATTAAAGTTCACTCATATGCTTTGAAACCCATTTTGGGTAAATGAAGGCCATTTCAGGCCGATTGTGGAATTCGAAGGTCATTTCACTTAGTTTCCTGCATTTAGCCACATGTTAGGTCATATATAGTTCCAATAGGTACATATATAACTATAAGAGTCAATTCTAGTTCACTCATATGCTTTGAAACCCATTTTGGGTAAATAAAGGCCGTTTCGGGCCGATTTTGGCCTTCGAAGCTCATTTCACTTAGTTTCCCGCATTTAGCCACATGTTATGTCATATATTGTTCCAATAGGTACATATATAACTATAAGAGTCAATTATAGTTCACTCATATGCTTTGAAACCCATTTTGGCTAAATGAAGGCCATTTCGGGCCGATTTTGGCCTTCGAAGCTCATTTCACTTAGTTTCCCGCATTTAGCAACATGTTAGGTCATATATATTGTTCCAATAGGTACATATATAACTATAAGAGTCAATTAAAGTTCACTCATATGCTTTGAAACCCATTTTGGGTAAATGAAGGCCATTTCGGGCCGATTGTGGAATTTGAAGGTCATTTCACATAGTTTCCCGCATTTAGCCACATGTTAGGTCATATATAGTTCCAATAGGTACATATATAACTAAAAGAGTCAATTATAGTTCACTCATATGCTTTGAAACCCATTTTGGGTAAATGAAGGCCGTTTCGGACCTATTTTGGCCTTCAAAGCTCATTTCACTTAGTTTCCCGCATTTAGCCACATGTTAGGTCATATATAGTTCCAATAGGTACATATATAACTATAAGAGTCAATTAAAGTTCACTCATATGCTTTGAAACCCATTTTGGGTAAATGAAGGTCGTTTCGGGCCGATTTTAGCCTTCGAAGCTCATTTCACTTAGTTTCCTGCATTAAGCCACATGTTAGGTCATATATTGTTCCAATGGGTACATATATAACTATAAGAGTCAATTATAGTTCACTCATATGCTTTGAAACCCATTTTGGGTAAATGAAGGCCGTTTCGGGCCGATTTTGGCCTTCGAAGCTCATTTCACTTAGTTTCCGGCATTTAGCCACATGTTAGGTCATATATAGTCCCAATAGGTACATATATAACAATAAGAGTCAATTATAGTTCGCTCATATGCTTTGAAACCCATTTTGGGTAAATGAAGGCCGTTTCGGGCCGATTTTAGCCTTCGAAGCTCACTTCACTTAGTTTCCCGCATTTAGCCACATGTTAGGTCATAGTAGTTCCAATAGGTACATATATAACTATAAGAGTCAATTAAAGTTCACTCATATGCTTTGAAACCCATTTTGGGTAAATGAAGGCCATTTCAGGTCGATTGTCACTACTACATAATTGGCTTTAAGTAACACCCAAAAAGTGTTACTCAAAGTGCTTAAAGTGTAACATTAGATAATAGGTAACAGTTTTTTGGGTGTTACATCCGCCCGTGTTACCTATGCTATTAGGTAACACTTTTGATCGCCTATAGTAACACTTAAACAAATGTTACTTTAGGTTCGTTTATGTAACACTTTTAACACCTATTGTTACACTTTTAAAGTGTTACCTCATATTTATTATGTAACACTTTTCATATTATTAGTAACATATTGTAGTGTTACCATAACCTATAGTAACACTTCATTAAACATTACGTATCACTTTTTACCATTTTAAGTAGCATCTCTTGTGTTATTAGGTAACACTTTTTTGTCACATTCTCGTAGCACCTTATGGGTGATTAAGTAACACTTTTCTTTATTAGGCAATATGTGTACATACATATATATAAATTAAAATAATATATGAATTGACAAATATATTATAATAATTATAGAATTTTGTATATCTATTAGTGCTACTTCCATAGATAATAAACTAATGGAAAATAATATATGTTCAATCTAAAATCAAAATCATCCAACAAGAATGTATTCATATGATATTCTAAAACTAGATCTAATAGTCATACATCTCTACTCCATCTTTTATCATCTTGCCATATGCATGCATTTTCCTAGCGGCCTCGATGTCATGTGTTGCTACTCCAATTCGTCATTTGGATTCTCTTGATCCTGTATTTAAAACATATTAAGATGAAATCTTCAACAACAATATTATAGATGCTTGTTAATTATGTTTAAGAAGTAGAGAAGCTACGAATAACCTTATCCTTCTCCTGATCACTAGTGCCTTCATGAAGATGCTTTGTAATATTATGAATAGTTGACACATTTTCAAGTGAATGAGACAAATCAGCAAATATCCCTGGTTCAAGTTGTTGCTCGAACGTTTTCATTACTTCTCTAACAGTGTCTTTCACAATTTGGTCTTTATATGATTGCAAAAAGTCATCTGGAATGACTACACCACCCACATAAGCTCCTCCCTTACACTTTCCTTTGATTGAACATTTCTTCAACTTTTCTGATTTATTCATAACTTTATAATATGCATCATCTCCGTCAATTTGACTTTCCTTTTGGACTTCCTCCATCTTCTCCTATAATGACAATACAATAAATAATTATACAGTTTGAGTGAAATCAGCATATTTTAGCCTAATTTTGTGATTTGTGCAGCAAAAATTTTGAAATACAAACAACACTATTCCAGTTAAAAAAACACATGTTTTAATGGATTTAGAATAAAATAAAACTTACAATGTTCCTTTGAATAAGCTCAAAGGATGTTTTGTAGTTCTTACCTGCTTTCCTTTTTCGAGTTTCTTTATACAATAGTGCTTGTGACGGTGGCTTTTTCTCAGCATCTTGTTGTTGCTAGCACATAAACACATTATAAAGAATAAGTAATACTTGGCAATAAAAAAGAAAGATAAGAAATAATTTTTTTTGGTGTATAAAGCATTTACCAATTCATGTTGTTGCCTAGCAAAGCTTGTTGGACCCATAGTGTGCCTCTCAGTTTGAATTAACCTGCTTTCTCTTTTCTTTTCACTTTGTTTCTGCAGTTGCATTACCAAAGAGAATCATAATAAAATAAGATTAACCCTACATATGCTGCACAACACAACAGAGGAAATAATTACATTTAAAAAGAGACCTACTTGCACTCAATACCAGATTCTTAAACTATGTCTTCCAAGAAAATATTTCTACCCATTAATTATTCGGGAGATGTTCCACCGTGTGAGTGAGCAATTCACTGCCATGTTCCTGAGAAAGGCCTTCTTGCATTGGTACCTTTGGTGAAGGGATGGACAAAATGGAGTTCGCTGAAGCAGAAAGCAACATGAATGATCTAGTTTCTGAGTATCAGCAATACCAGGATGCAACTGCTGAGGAGGATGAATATGAAGATGAGGAGGAAGAATACCAGGAGGCTTAGGTCTAAGATTTACGATCTGGTTTCTCAGGTTGAGACAGCTTGTCTGATTATGAAATACATACAGTTCTTGCAGGTGTTTTAAGAGTATTCTTTTAGTTTCTACATATTGTCTTAGAATAGAATTCAGAATTTTGCAGTTTACATATGAATCTGTTAAATATGATTGTGGCTACAATGTTTGTTTAATCCTGGTGAAGTTTATAGTGTCGTGGCTGATGACCTGGTAGATGTTTGGTATGTTTTTGAAGCAAAGTTCATAAAAAAGAATGCAATTTTTAAAAAGATATGAATATGTGTATTGTTATTGTTTTTGATTTGATAATATTTCTCTAAGTGATCTAATTTAAGCTGACTCTGCCAAGTGCGTGCTCTAATTGATCGAAATCAAATCTTGGACTCTGATAAATCAAGTAGGATAAAGTACTCAAAACCTATTGTCGGTGATGTGTAATTCTAGTCTCCTTTACAAACTGCTGCAACTCAGTAGGATAAAGGGACAAGGCATGTTGTGCTCTAGTTTCAATATGATTTAGCCAAAACTGTTTTGATTTAACCAATATAGTGGTCATGTTACAAAATGGAAAAAGAGCTAATCCAACTCACAACTTCAAGGCAAGAAAAGGCATAAAAGTACCTGTACTAATTCCAAATTCCAGAATTCTAGCAAATCCTTGGAATGTGAAGCGGGCATTGTATTTAGAGCATTTTTTTTCCTATCATTATCATTGTCGTATTGAGTAAAGTGTTTGTGCTTTATGGTGCATTTATGTCTACGCCAAAGCCTCCCAATTGATGCCAACACAGTGTCTTTACCTTCTTCGGATATCATATATTTTTTCTAGAATAATCAATAAGATGAGACACACTTGTTAGATACGGTTATTAAAGAAAATAGGGAATCAAAAAGGGCATCTTAAGAGGCGCATACCTTAACATAACTCCAAATGTTGTCCTTGTCTACCACATGATGCCAATTAAGCTTGTTCAATGGTGCTAGAGAAGAATTACGAGCTAAAGTACCCAAGAATCTTGAAAATTTATCTACGGTTTTCTTATCCGGACCAATAGGCTTCCCCATTTGATTAAGAATAATAGGCTTGCAGTCCTCCGGTGTCCATTCATGGACATCTTTGCACATAGTTGGTCCTCTAGTTCGCTTCCCTTTCGGAGGTGCTACTCAAAAGTTGTGAGAAAAATATCATTTAAAACATGCCATGACTAATTACATTTCTATGTTTTTAAGGTAGCATATGATCCTTCACAAGTTGGATTTTTTGCCTTTTTTACCACTCAAAAGTTTTAGGGTGTTCACCGGAATTCTCTTCGAGTGATTACATTTCTACTCAAAAGTTGACACACTTGTTGGATTTTTTGCCTTTTTTACCACTTACTGCGGGTTTTCTTCTTATCCCTCTACAATCTGTTTCTCTTTATGCCAGCCTTTTCCTGATAGTGATAACAGGAAATTTACATTATAATTTTGTGAGATCTTAAATCTTAAGGAAAATCATAATTAATTTTCGACAAGATTGGTTCTTCATCCCTGATAATGATGAAGCCCTGCACAAAACAAAAATGATCAAGAGAGAAAATACTACAGGTTCTTGAACTGTTTCTGGTATGAAGAATGATGCTCCAATGCCATTTAGCGGGGGCATGCTTAAACTATGCGAAGAAGAGGAACACTACACATGTAAAAGGGTCACTGTAGGAAGAAAAGGGTTACTTTGATTCAAAAGGGTGTTTATCTTGTTTAAGAAGTGAAAACAGAGGTCAGTACATATGTAAAATGGGCATTATATAAAAAAATTTCTTCAATTTGGCTGATTGTTTTCAAGCATAAATAGGTTTGATTCAAATCTCCAATACTTATGAACAGCTAGAACAAAATACTCTTAGCTTCTTCTCACCCAAGCTGGATACTTTCTCTCTCAAAAGAGATGATGAATCTGAGATAAGAACTTGCAGGCTTCAACATTTTCATATTGGATGATAATGGTGAATTAGTGAAGCCTATTTGGAAGGGTTATTATTATGGACTACAGGACTAGGGTCAATATGAAAAAAGGGTTGTTGTGATACAAATTAAAGCCACTATATGTCAGAAAGAGTCACTGCATTATAAAGGATTTTGGAGAGTTTCTATTGCTATTGAGTACTGATTATGTGAATGCTTGATTTGTGCCTTGAGTAGAAGAGTATCTATGTTATAAAGAGTCACTATTTACTTGCTTCTCGTTGTTGATTCCTTGTTTTGTTATATGGTGATGGTCAAAGAAATACTTTGAATTGAAATAGAAAACCATAACTGTTCTATAAGAAAGGTTCATTATATTGAGATTTTCCTTTTTAGCCAAAGGTAGAATAGGGATACACTATCTTGAAAAGGATATTTAGTTTTTTAAGGGCCACTACACATACAGAAGGGGGGGTCACTATATATGTAAAGGTGACCATGGTTTTTGTTATATGGTTTTCATTACACAATCTCACGTTGAGCATTATTTCCATATAGTTGTGGTTCAAACATAAGATTCACATATCCAGTCCAATATAAGAAACTCTACAGAAGTTATGTGAAAGTTCAAAAATGATTGAGTTAGCTGCTTCCTAATATCATCCAAGATAGTCCTTGGAAATGATAAACAATATGGATTCCATTTTACCATAGATCATGTGGACATACCTGAGATGCAAGATTGGACTACACAACACATATTTGTCATTTCAAATTTTCATTTCCTCCTAGTTCCTACCTTTGATTACCCAGCAAGTTTGGCAACGGTCCGAATCGGTGATTTATCACTTCTACCACGGCTCGGTCTCAATCAAGAGCTTAGTGTCACAATTGTGTACGCATAGCTAGATTCGGAAATTTTTTCTTCATTCGCTTGTCCATGCCTTTTATGATACAATCGGACAATCTCAAAAGTCCTCCTCCTTCAATAGTTAACTAAAGAATCTGACCCAATCCCCTTGAAGAGATATATTTCGCAGGACAAAAATATTCTTTGCTGTTAACATCATTTAGTAAAACAGCTTAACAGTATTCTTGTGAAAAAACTTTGAGCAATATCTTGTAAATTTTCTCTATTCTCACGTCAGGCAGAAAGCCACAGCCTTTGAATGTTGAATCTTCTGTATAGACACACAGGTTCCAGTGTCTTAGTTGGCTCTCCTTCTTATGAAGTCATTCCATTCTTCCATAAGGACAAACTTTTCATCTGGTCAACATTTTATGTTGCCTTAAGGCTTTCTCCCATGCTGTTTCTACTTCCTCTAGCCTATATGTAGCTGCATAAACAGCCATAACTTTCAATTACTGATTAGGCCTATTAGTAGCACCTATATTAATTGAGATTTTATTTGTAGTCCTTCCAGACCATGGCTAGCTTCCCAACATCAATCAGACCATCGCCCAAGCCAATAATAATGTTTTGGAGTACATGTTAAAAGGACAGCAACATCCAGTAGTCTGATCAAACAAATAACCTCGGCTGGAGGAATTTATGACTGCCAGAATCATAATGCTAGAAGTGCTCTTGCCGGACACTTTAGAATACAGGGCATTGGGACTAGTCCAGGAACTTCTTTCAGGTTGCACAGTCGACAGAGGCATGACTAAGAAGTGTTAGCAAGCCTAGAAAGTTTGATTATCAAGTCTCAACCCTTATTAAGTACCCTGCACCCCCAACTAATTTCCATATCAGTAAAGTTATGAGGTCCGTACTAAAACTTATTAAGTACCCCATCCAATTTACAGCAATAAAGAACCCTGCACCTCCACCTAATTTCCAAATCTGTCCAGAAAGCTTATATCCCACAGCAAGTCAGAACTTTCAAGGAAAAGCAAGATGAAACTCAATAACTCTCTGCTAATACAAAATAAATGGATAAAAAAACTTATAAGAAAACACCTGAACAAGTTTATTTAAATAATTCATGTGTTCCTTAATTGAAAATGTTTCTTTCCACTCTCTTATGCACATACAAGTCTTGGTAATATTAGTCTGAATTCCTACTCTATATCAGTCCCGGATTAGGTACAATTCAAAGCATCTGATGCACTAGGTTCAGTTGTCAAGAACGAATAAAAGTTCCATTATATGAAGATAAGAATTTCATGCTTAAAATATATATTTTTTGAAAGTCAAGAGCAGATAAGACCAAAGAAAATAACATCAGCAGCGTGTTCAAATTATGAATCTAATAATAATAATATAATAATAATAATAATAATAAGAAAATAAGTGGTTACCTCCTTGTTCTCTTTCTTGCTCTTGGTTGAGAAGTGCTTCATTTAGGTGTTCTTGTATCTCACCATTATGAACATGCACAAAATCTCCCCAATCTACATCATCTTCTTCTCCTTGTTCCGAATCAAGTTCGTTTGAGCTCATATAATTCTCATATTCTCCCTCTAAGGTGTGTTCAAATTGAATTTCCCTTAATGCATTTGCTTTCTTATCTCTAAGTTCTTTTCCTCCTATTCCGGCTTTAAGTCTCATATAAGCACCAAGTGAGCCAGGAGCAAACATTGATTTCTCCTTCATTGTCTTTGTATGGACACCAACGTCACCTTCGTTCTTCCTGCTCTATATGTTCATTTTTCGAGCATGGATGACGCCTTTTCACTAGACTTGCCATTCCAATTTGAGAGTCACTTGCATTGTCTTTAAGCATGGCAGGACTTATATTTTGTGCTAAAATCTGTAAAATGGGAAACCATAATAATTTCAGGAATGTACCAAGTCAGTTCAAACTATAATTCACAAATTGAATTCGAAGGTCATTTCACTTAGTTTCCCGCATTTAGCCACATGTTAGGTCATATATAGTTCCAATAGGTACATATATAACTATAAGAGTCAATTATAGTTCACTCATATGCTTTGAAACCCATTTTGGGTAAATGAAGGCCGTTTCGGGCCGATTTTGGCCTTCGAAGCTCATTTCACTTAGTTTCCCGCATTTAGCCACATGTTAGGTCATATATAGTTCCAATAGGTACATATATAACTATAGGAGTCAATTATAGTTCACTCATATGCTTTGAAACCCATTTTGGCTAAATGAAGGCCGTTTCGGGCCGATTTTGGCCTTCGAAGCTCATTTCACTTAGTTTCCCACATTTAGCCACATGTTAGGTCATATATAGTTCCAATAGGTACATATATAACTATAAGAGTCAATTAAAGTTCACTCATATGCTTTGAAACCCATTTTGGGTAAATGAAGGCCATTTCGGGCCGATTGTGGAATTCGAAGGTCATTTCACTTAGTTTCCAGCATTTAGCCACATGTTAGGTCATATGTAGTTCCAATAGGTACATATATAACTATAAGAGTCAATTATAGTTCACTCATACGCTTTGAAACCCATTTTGGGTAAATGAAGGCCGTTTCGGGCCGATTTTGGCCTTCGAAGCTCATTTCACTTAGTTTCCCGCATTTAGCCTCATGTTAGGTCATATATAGTTCCAATAGGTACATATATAACTATAAGAGTCAATTATAGTTCACTCATATGCTTTGAAACCCATTTTGGCTAAATGAAGGCCGTTTCGGGTCCGATTTTGGCCTTCGAAGCTCATTTCACTTAGTTTTCGGCATTTAGCCACATGTTAGGTCATATATAGTTCCAATAGGTACATATATAACTATAAGAGTCAATTATAGTTCACTCATATGCTTTGAAACCCATTTTGGGTAAATGAAGGCCGTTTCGGGCCGATTTTAGCCTTCGAAGCTCACTTCACTTAGTTTCCCGCATTTAGCCACATGTTAGGTCATATATAGTTCCAATAGGTACATATATAACTATAAGAGTCAATTATCTAAGGTCTTACTCAAACTAAAACTGATATTATGTGTGTTTCCTTATGTTTAAGGTATTCAACCAAAGGGAGAGTTCTTTCACCACAACCGAGATAAACGAGGTTCGGGATTTGCTAGCACACTACCTTACCGAAGTTTGCATGTGAAGATGATGCCACGACTTTGAGTTTATTTGTTCTTATTGTTCTACTTGCTAGTTATTTAGGTACAACAATATAATTGATGTTTATTTTGGATTTTAGTACTTAATACAACTTCATTTGTAGTACATTCTCCAAATTTTATATTTATATATATATATTAATTTGACTTGTATACGACGCGCTTGTGGGATTTGTGTCAACTATAGCAAGTTAGATATAATAAAATATTTATATATTTACAAGTATAATATATATATATATATATATATATATATATATATATATATATATATATATATTATATAACATTAACTGATGCGGTTTACTAAGAAAATCGCATCAGTTAATGTTCCAATGCATACAAAGAGGTTGGCGGCAAAGAACAAACGGCCTGCGGTTCCAAGGCAAAACCGCAGCGGTTTTTCCCATTAACGCTGCGGTTTTGCCTAGGAACCGCAGCGGTTTGTTCTTTGCGTTGCGGTTCACAACCGTAGCGGTTTCTTTATGAAAACCGGCCGCTAGCCCAACCATTGCGGGCCAAAACCGCAGCGGCAAGCCCGGTTTTGACCGCAGCGGTTAATGGAAAAAACCGCAGCGGTTGGACTGCTGCACAATATTACGCTTTTGAGGGACATTTTGCTGCGGTTTCTACCAGGAACCGCATCAATATCTTGGCCTATTACTGCGGTCAAAAAACGCAGCAATAGGTTAATAACCTATTGCTACGCCCTTAATTGCTGCGCGGCTAAAACCGCCGCAATAGGCCACTTAATGATTGCATCAGTAAGCATTTATTCTACTATTTTTACTATTCCTCGATTCTTTAACCAACTAATAACCCTAATCAATTTCAAACAATCCCAAATATCTTTCTTATACTCATATGCCTGGATATGAAGATCACGACAACTCTAAAACAACCATGCTCTGATACCACCTATAACAGCCCACACTTCCGAGCTGCTAGCTAATCACACTTAACATTCATAAACCTCATTTACACTTAATGAACCTTGAATCATATTATCTTGCAGCGGAAACATAACCTTACAAATCTATCCTGGACCTGTGGGTGATGGCCCACAACACAACAACTTCAAAACCAAATATCATATTACAGAATACTTTACTCGATTCCTAAATAACAGAATATCTAATCATCAACTAAGCACTTGAGTACTAATAACTTGATACTTTAAATACAACTTTAAGATCACTATTCTAGTTACAATTTCATAACCGAACTCTTTCCTTAAATTCCACTCCAAGCCTCCAACTCAAATTTGTAACTACATAAGAGGATCCAAAACAAAAACAAAACTCAAGAGCGAAAAACTCAGTAACTTTACTTCAGCCCGTCAAAACGGTTTTGGTTCAAAATTATCTTTTATACAATAATCAAGCTTGGTAATTGTTCGGAAAAGAATTAATCCTTTAAAATATATCGCTGGCGTAGCTCAATTACTTAATACAAATCGCTGCCAAGTACAGGTTTTGGCAGAACATAACGTAACATAACATAACAGAATATTTGACCTTCTCTGGTCTTAACTGAACTTATATCCGAATCATTTTCTCCGTCTGTACCTTGCCCACTTTTCATCTCAGTTCATAAGCTAAGCCAGCCAAAACAAATAAGACATATTTTCGCAATATTTCTTGCAAATAATATTTAACTCAACATAATACATTTCTGAACAATTCCAATAACAGAGCAAAACATACTTTTATGATCAATCAGTATAATTTCATAACTCAACACATACTCATGCACCTATAACCATGGCCATGACCATAAACGATATGATATCAAAATACAATATAACACATACGGGTATTTAAATACGTTTTCTTTGAACATAAAGGTTACGTCAAACGCGATTCAATCCTTTATTAACAAACCTCCAATATTTCGACAATTGATCACCAACTATAGCTCCAACTTCATAAATTATCTCCATATCCATACTCCAACATAAACCTCAAAACAATAGCAACAATTAATATTCATTCTCACTCGCAATTCGGTTAAGGAAAGTAGCTTCTTATACTTTCTAAATTCTTTCATGAACAAACCGCAAACTATCATAAAAGCATTTCACTAATCTAACCGATCACATCATCAATCTCACATGCTAACTCTAATTAATCCTATTCTGATTTTTGGAGAATATAATCAAACTCAGTAAGTTTACCTCAGCCCGTCAAAACGGTTTTGGTTCGAGAACATCTTTCATACAATAATCAAGCTTGGTAATTGTTCAAAAAAGAATTAATCCTTTAGAATATAGGAAAAATTGTAAAAAATAATCCCAAGTTTCAGGTGTCTTCCCATATTAAACCCAAGTTTAAATTATTTTTGAATAATATGAAGTTTGGGAGTCATCTTCCCATATTGGTCCAAAAGACCTATAATCCTTTGAACCAATTTTAAAAAGTCGATAAGACACCATTTTATTTAAAAAAATCACCCCTAATCACCTTCATCACCACTCCACCATTAGAATGAAAGGCAAACGGAAATGTTTCACGCGGCGTATTGACCTTTAAAACGAGTTTTAAACCGACTTTTTTCACTATGGACCAATAAGGGAAGACTACTAACAAACTTGAGATTATTTAAAAATAATCCAAAGTTGGGATTAATTTGGGAAGATGGCCAAAACTTGGGATTATTTTTGACAATTTTTCCTAGAATATATCGTTGGCGTAGCTCAATTACTTAACACAAATTGCGGGCAAGTACATGTTTTGGCAGAACATAATGTAACATGTCATAACAGAATATTCGACCTTCTCTGATCTTAACTGAACTTATATCCGAATCATTTTCTCCGCTTGTACCTTGCCCACTTTTCATAAAACATTTCTGAACAATTCCAATGACAGAACAAAACATACTTTTATGATCAATCAATGTAATTTCACAACTCAACACATACTCATGCACCTATAACCATGGCCTTGACTATAAACGATATGATATCAAAATACAATATATAACATACGGGTATTTAACTACGTTTTGTTGAACATAAAGGTTACCTCAAAAGCTATTCAATCCTTTATTAACAAACCTCCAATATTTCGACATTTGATCACCAACTATAGCTCCAACTTCATAAATTATTTCCATATCCATACTCCAACATAAACCTCAAAACAATAGCAACAATTAATATTCATTCTCACTACAATTCAGATAAGGAAACTAATTTCTTATACTTTTTAAATTCTTTCATGAACAAATTACAAACTCTTATACAAAGATTTCACTAATCTAACTGATCACATCATCAATCTCACATGCTAACTCTAATTAGTCCTATTCTGATATTTGGAGAATATAATCAAACATAATTTTGTAGTAATTTGATTTTATAAATTACTTGAGTAAGCTTATTAAAGATTCTGAGCTTCAGTTATTTAATCTTTAATTTTATCAAAAGCTGATTTGAGAATTTTAACATGAGTATAATATACGTTTAAATACATAAACTAACTGATTTTGTAATCTCAAGACCATAGACAAGAAAATTGATCTTAGTACCTGATTTAGGAATTCCCAAGCAACAAGACACAAAGGAGAGAACAAATGGACAGCAGCAGCTCCAACGAAGCTGCATCAGCACCAACATAACTCGTGGCAGACACAACCACTAAGCACAGGAAAGAGAAAACTAAGAGACTGAACGAATACGCGACTATCACGTGCAAACTGCAGTCGCGGTGGCGCCGGAAGGGCGGCTAAACACCACCGGAATTACTGCCAACAGAGAGTTGGGGCATCAAGCCCGTCCTCCACACAATAGACCTGAAGAGAGAGAAATGAAAAGAAATGGGTGGCGGAGGCTCCGCTGAGGAGATCCAAAGCTGAGTGAACAGAGGATTGTGAAGGATGACTGTGAATGAGAGGATTAAACTGGGGTTTGATATGAGTTCCTTATATCTTTACTGAAGAGGTATGATAATTTGACAACAATGAAATAACGTGGCATTCCCAACATAAGCCACAAAAGGAGAAGAGAAATGGATATATTTTTTTTTTTCCTAAAATACATAAATTTGTTTAACAAAATCCATTAAACTTATACCAAATATTATAATTAAGCTAAGATAAATAATTAGCCTATAATTAAATATGCTTAAAAATATAGTCTATTACAATCTACCACCCATTAAATAAATTTCGTCCTCAAAATATAAAAACATAAATCTTTTAACATCTGAAGACGAATAAGTTCAAAAAAACATTTTTAACGAAAATCAAATCAAATTCAACTCTACTTAACTCCAATACCTCAAAAGATCTATTACTTCCTAAACAAATTAATTAATAATCTCAAATCCAGATTCTCCATGATCCCGATCAATATAATTCGGTCTTTCTCTTAGAGCAATTCACACTCCAAGCTAAAACCCCCAATAGAACTTTCACATTTTCAAAATTCAATTCTCAATACTCAACCTTACACTTCCTTTATTTACTATTCCTCGATTGTTTAACCAACTAATAACCATAATCAATTTCAAACAATCTCAAATATCTTTCTTAAACTCATATGACATGATATGAAGATCACGACAACTCTAAAACAACCATGCTCTGATACCACATGTAACAACCCGCACTTCCGAGCTGCTAGCTAATCACACTTAACATTCATAAACCTGATTTACACTTAATGAACCTTGAATCATATTATCGTGCAGCGGAAACATAACCTTACAAATCGATCCTGAACCTGTGGGTGAGGGCCCACAATACAACAACTTGTAAACCAAATATCAGATTACAGAAGACTTTACTCGAATCCTAAATAATAGAATATCTAATCATCAAATAAGCACTTGAGTACTAACAACTTGATTCTTTAAATACAACTTTAAAATCACTAATCTAGTCACTATTTCATCAGCGAACTCTTTCCTTAAATTCCACTCCAAGCCGCCAACTCAAATTTGCAATTACAGAAGAGAATCCAAAACAAAAACAAAACTAAAATGAGCGAAAAACTCAGTAACTTTACTTCAGCCGTTCAAAACGGTTTTGGTTCGAAAACATCTTTCATACAATAATAAAGCTTGGTAATTACTCGAAAAAGAATTAATCCTTTAAAATAAAATAGCTGGCGTAGCTCAATTACTTAACACAAATCGCTGGCAAGTACAGGTTTTGGCATAACATAACGTAACATAACATAACAGAATATTTGACCTTCTCTGGTCTTAACTGAACTTATATCCGAATCATTTTCTCCGTCTGTACCTTGCCCACTTTTCATCTCAGTTCATAAGCTAAGCCAGCCAAAAGAAATACGACGTCTTTGCGCAATATTTCTTACAAATAATATTTAGCTAAACATAAAACATTTCTGAACAATTCCAATGACAGAACAAAACATACTATTATGATCAATCAATATAATTTCACAACTCAACACATACTCATGCACCTATAACCATGGCCATGACTATAAACGATATGATATCAAAATACAATATAACACATATGGGTATTTAAATACGTTTTGCTGAACATAAAGGTTACTTCAAGATGCGATTCAATCCTTTATAAACAAACCTCCAATATTTCGACTTTTGATCACCAACTATAGCTCCAACTTCATAAATTATCTCCATATCCATACTCCAACATAAACCTCAAAACAATAGCAACAATTAATATTCATTCTCAATGCAATTCAGATAAGGAAACTAACTTCTTATACTTTCTAAATTCTTTCATGAACAAATTGCAAACTCTTATACAAGCGTTTCACTAAACTAACTGATCACATCATCAATCTCACATGCTAACTCTAATTAATCCTGTTCTGATTTTTGGAGAATATAATCAAACATTGTTTTGTAGCAATTTGATTTTATAAATTACTTGAGAAAGCTTATTATAGATTCCGAGCTTCAGTTCATCAAATAATGAGTAAGGATTTAAGCTTTAAGTTTATAAAAAACTGATTTCAGAATTTTAACATTAGTATAATACACGTTTGAATACATAAACTAACTGATTTTGAATTCTCTAAATCATAGACAAGAAAATTAATCTTAATACCTGATTTAGGAATTCCCAAGCAACAAGACGCAAAGGAGAGAACAAATGGGCAGCAGCAGCTTCGACAAAGCTGCATCAACACCAACATAACTCGTGGCAGCAAGAACCACGAAGCACAGGAGAGAGAAAACTAAGAGACTGAACGAATACGCTGCAATCACGTGCAAACTTCAGTCGCGGTGGCGCCGAGGGGCTCCGATGAGGAGATCCGAAGCTGAGTGAACACAGGATTAAGAAGGATGACTGTGAATGAGATGAGGAAATTGGGGTTTGATATGAGTTCCTTATATCTTTCTTTGAAGAGGTATGATAATTTGACAACAAAGAAATAACGTGGCATTCCCAACATAAGCCATAAGAGGAGGAGATAAATGGATATGTTTTTTTTTTTCCTAAAATACTTAAATTTGTTTAACAAAATCCATTAAACATATACCAAATATTATAATTGAGCTATGATAAATAATTAGCCTATAATTAAGTCTGCTTAAAAATATAGGCTATTACAATCTACATGCTTAAAATAAATTTCGTCCTCAAAATTTGAAAACATAAAACTTTTAACATCTGAAGACGAATAAGTTCAAAAAAACATTTTTAATGAAAATCAAATCAAATTCAACTCTACTTAACTCCAATACCTCAAAAGATCAATTGCTTCCTAAACAAATTCATTAAATAATCTCAAATCCAAATTCTCCATGATCTCGATCAATATAATTCAGTCTTTCTCTTATAGCAATTCACACTCCAAGCTAAAACCCCGAATAGAACTTTCACATTTTCAAACTTCAATTCTCAATACTAAACCTTACACTTCCTTTATTTACTATTCCTCGATTGTTTAACCAACTAATAACCATAATGAATTTCAAACAATCACAAATATCTTTCTTCAACTCATATGTCATGATATGAAGATCACGACATCTCTAAAACAACCATGCTCTGATACCACCTGTAACAACCCGCACTTCCGAGCTGCTAGCTAATCACACTTAACATTCATAAACCTGATTTACACTTAATGAACCTTGAATCATATTATCTTCCAGCGAAAACATAACCTTACAAATCGATCCTGAACCTGTGGGTGAGGGCTCACAACACAACAACTTCATAACCAAATATCAGATTACAGAATACTTTACTCGATTCCTAAATAATAGAATATCTAATCATCAAATATGCACTTGAGTAATAACAACTTGATACTTTAAATACAACTTTGAGATCACTAATCTAGTTACAATTTCATAACCGAACTCTTTCCTTAAATTCCACTCCAAGCCTCCAACTCAAATTTGCAATTACAGAAGAGAATCCAAAACAAAACTAAATTAAAATGAGCGAAAAACTCAGTAACTTTACTTTGGCCCGTCAAAACGGGTGAAATTCAAAAACATCTTTCATACAATAATCAAGCTTGGTAATTGCTCGGAAAATAATTAATCCCTTAAAATATATTGCTGGCTTAGCTCAATTACTTAACACAAATCGCTGGAAAGTACAGGTTTTGGCAGAACATGACGTAACATAACAGAACAGAATATTCGACCTTCTCTGGTCTTAACTGAACTTATATTCGAATCATTTTCTCCGCCTGTACCTTGCCCACTTTTTATCTCAGTTCATAAGCTAAGCCAGCCAAAACAAATACGACGTCTTTTCGCAATACTTCTTACAAATAATATTTAGCTAAACATAAAACATTTCCGAACAATTCCAATAACAGAACAAAACATAGTTTTATGATCAATCAAGATAATTTCACAACTCAACACATACTCATGCACCTATAACCATGGCCATCACTACAAACGATATGCTAACAAAATACAGTATAACACATACGGGCATTTCAATATGTTTTGATGAACATAAAGGTTACCTCAAACGTGATTCAATCCTTTATTAACAAACCTCCAATATTTCGACATTTGATCACCAACTATAGCTCCAACTACATAAATTATCTCCATATCCATACTCCAACATAAAACTCAAAACAATAACAACAATTAATATGCATTCTCACTACAATTCAGATAAGAAAACTAACTTCTTATACTTTCTAAATTCTTTTATGAACAAATTGCAAACTCTTATACAAGCATTTAATCTAACTGATCACATCATCAATCTCACATGCTAACACTAATTAATCCTATTCTGATTTTTGGAGAATATAATCAAACAACGTTTTGTAGCAATTTGATTTGATAAATTACTTGAGTAAGCTTATAACAGATTCCGAGCTTCAGTTCATCAAATAACGAGTAAAGATTTAATCTTTAAGTTTATAAAAAACTAATTTGAGAATTTTGACCTGAGTATAATACACGTTTGAATACATAAACTAATTGATTTAGAAATCTCATAACCATAGATAAGAAAATTGATCTTAGTACCTGATTTAGGAATTCTTAAGCAATAAGACACAAAGGAGAGAACAAACAGGTAGCAGCAGCTCCGACAAGGCTGCATCAACACCAATAGAACTCGTGGCAGTAACAACCACGAAGCACAGGAGAGAGAAAAATAAGAGACTGAACGAATGTGCGGCAATCGCGTGCAAACTGCAATAGCGGTGGCGCAAGAAGCGCGGCCAAACACCACCGGAATTACTGCCGACGGAGAGTCGCAGTATTTTGCCCGACCTCCACACAGCAGACTCGAAGAGAGAGAAATGAAAAGAAATGGGCGGCGTGGGCTCCGATGAGGAGATCCGAAGCTGAGTGAACAGAGGATTGAGAAGGATGACCGTGAATGAGAGGAGGAAATTGGGGTTTGATATGAGTTCCTTATATCTTTACTGAAGAGGTATGATAATTTGATAACAAAGAAATAACGTGACATTCCCAACATACGCCACAAAATGAGGAGAGAAATGGATTTTTTTGTTCCAAAAATACTTTAATTTGTTTAATAAAATCCATTAAACTTATACCAAATATTATAATTAAGCTAAGATAAATAATTAGCCTATAATTAAATCTGCTTAAAAATATAGGCTATTACAGAACCACTCCAGGACAAATAGTGTAGTTAATTGAAAGTGGTACGCAAACCTAACCGTTTCTGTCTTGTTATTGACGGTTTGTGTCCTGTCATCGATTTTCCTGAGTAGTCATTGTTTCTTGAATGATAGACCTTGAGAATTTGTAGGATGGCAAGATCGTATTTTTTTTTTTTTGCAAACTTTTGAATGTTCGTTGAATTGTCGCGCGTAATGTCGTAATGAACATTTGAAATCATTTAGAATTAAGCGTGTAGGCCCCACCTGGCTAAGAACCCCCCAAGCGTGCTGTACAGGATTGTACGCCAGACGCACAGGCTGCGCTTGGCGTAGGATGCTTTGCTGGATGTAGATATGTGCGTCAGACGCAAGTTTTTCCTATGCGCCTGGCGCGCGTGGCGCACTGAGCGCAGGTCTTTAAAAGACCTAAAAAGGCACGGGCACTTCTCGTTCTTCCCCATTTCTTTATTTCTCCGCCGTTTTCACTTCTCTCTCTCCTTTCATACTTCGAAACTCCAGTTTTGCATTTCAAACCTTCAAACTTGTTAGACTCTTCAGATATAAGCCAGAGGAGTACTTATTTTCACTTGGTTGGTATTTTTGTGAACTTCTTGGGCGTTTTTTGAGCGGTTTCAAAGGGTTTGGGGTGCGAGTTCTTTGACCCATTTTCGGGCCATTTTCCGGCGAAGTCTTGACATCTCCGGTTTATTTTCCGGTGACTTATTCCGGTCAATTCTCTTGTTCTTTTTCTTTCGTAATTTTTTATTTTGGCAGCCCCCCTTTTTTTGTATTCCGCAATTTTGCTCTTTTTTTCCTTCCCTGTCTGTGGGGCATTGATGGTGACCAATGTTTCAAGTGACATGCGCCGCCTTAATTCAGCGAGTTTTCCTGCCAGTTTTTCGGCGAATCTTCTGGTTCTTCACCAGTTTGATACTCGTTCCAAGTGAGTTATTTGTTAACCTTGTAGTTCGATAATTCTTTAGATCATGAATCTAGAATTATATTGTGTTTAATGTGGTTTCTAAATCTGGAACTTAGAAACATGTTTAGGGGGGAATTTTGAGCTTGATGATAATATTTAGATCATGAATCTTAAGGTCAGAATTAGCGTAGTTTCTAAGTCTGGAACCTAGAAACATGTATAGGGAACTCTGAATGTGTGGATTTACTGCTGGTAGAAATCATGTTTTAGGAGATGATATATGTTCTTCTGCTATAATCTGCATGTTATAACTGAAACAGATTCTGGAATCTCATGTAGTGGTGACGCTTTGAAGCGGTTATACAAATTACCGATTCATGAAATCTTGTAATTTATGTTAGAGTCTGGAACTCTTTGATTTTAGTTTTTTTGTCATTTTCAATCCGGTTAGCTTGTCGTCGGAAGATTCGGGTAGAGAGGATGATGGTAGGGCTGCTTCCCATACTACAAAGGCGTGGAAATTCGAGGGGTTGACTCCGATCACCGCATTTTGATCCACAGCACCATGTTTCGCATCGACCGCTCTTGGGCGTTGTAAGTATCCGTGTTATGTCGTCCTCGCTTTAGGTTAAAATCTAGGCAATTTCATTGATTGTACTTTCATTTGCAGGACGAGGGTAAGACTCATCATTTTGGCACTTTTGACTTCGATTGCCTCAGTAAGGTTATGAAGTGCCGGGATCGAGCTGTTCTGATTGAGCAGAGTGGTCTATCCTCTTTCCTTGATGTTTATGAGAGCATGGGAAACGTTCATTCCTCCCAGATTATGGCCCGCGGCTTGTTGTAGTGGTGATGGGATACCACCAACTCCTTTCACACACGTCGGGGAGAGTTGACCATCACTCTGCTATATTTCTCTTTGATCTCTAGTTTATCTTTCACCGGGGACCCGAGTACCGTTGGGTGAGTCGTTGTCGTTTAGCACGACAGCGGTCAGAAATTTGATTAGCCTAGCTGCCGACACTCTTCCCCCGAGCTCGTCATATGCTGCTCGGTCATTAGTGGCTGAGGGCCTTACTACACTGGGCACTTCTGAGGAGCAGAAGGTACGCATTGTGCTATGGCTAGCTATTTGCGGCCTACTACGTACTGACAGCGGATCGAGTGTTTCGACGAAATACTTGATGTCTTTAGAGAACCTGTCCGAAGTGTCGACCTTTGATCGGGCCGAGTTAGGCTAGTGTATCCTTTTGACTTGTCTGCGCACTGCTTGCATGCAGTTGAGGGATGGTGTCCCGGTGTCCCTCTTCGGTCCGTGGAGACTTATAGAGGTATGATCTCGATACGCCTTCGTTTTTTATTTTGCTATCCCGACTGGACCTGATGTGATTTTTTTGTTGTAGATCTGGTTTTATGAGTACTTTTCGGGATTGGCCTCGAAAAGCGTTCTTAATCGATCTTTTCCTGTCGGCCTTTCCTGGGCGCAGTGTAGGAGGACGCGATATGGCGTTGGAGAGTGTTCGGAAGGAAATCCGGCGAGTCAAGGATAACAAGGTAATCGTAGTGAATCACCCTCATTCTTCCGTGCATGTAGCAAATGTTAACTTTTCTTTGTTCTGCAGGTAACATTTTATCCTTGGGCGTCGTTTCCGGATATGCCTGATTGGGCTCATAGAGCTCGTCTTCTGACCCGTGACAAGGTCATTCTCTATGGGGAGGGGCACCCTATGTGGTACTTGGGCGAGCGGGTGGCACGTTAGTACGATGGTACGATGCTATTGTAGGTGCCTCATGAACCCCTTGTCACTATGATGGACAGGATGCTCTTGTTCGGGCCGTTGAGGAGGGGCGGTGCGTCGGGTGAACTACCTTGACTTTGTTTTTCGTGATTGTGATTACCATCTTGTCCTCCTGCCTCGTTTGGCTCCTCCTGTCAAGTTTAATGAGGCATGGACCTTGAATTTGCTTATTCTTGTTCATTTTGACATGACCAAAGTATTGACTGTGATTGTTTTCTTTTGTTAGGAAGCTGATGCGGCTCGTATTTCTTTCGTTCCGGATCTGAGAATTCGGAACGTTGGAGATTTCGGGCTTGTTAAGGAGATGATTAATGTTGCCCCAGAGGCAGAGCATCACGTGTTCATGCTATGCCAACCCATGTGAGCTCGGTAAGTGTTGAAAGTCAGGAACTTTCGTTTATTCATTTTGTTTGTAGTGACTCATGCATTGTTTATTTTCAGGTTCCTCGGGAGACTGTCATCCAGATTCTCCGAGTGGTTGACCAGCTGAAGCATGGGATGGCGAACCAAAAGAGGAGAATGTCCTGTTGCCGTAGCGACACTCATAGCCGAGTAGACTGACATACTGTGCTTTGATTATTGTTTTTCCCTTGTTGCACTTGCTTTACTAATGCTTTGTGACATTTGTGCAACCTCGTCCTCATGAGAGCGAGCCTCCTCCCGAGGTGAGGATATCGACTCAGTCTAGGTTTTTGACCCATACTCCTCGAGAGTCGACATCTGAGAGGCCTTAGATGGGCCCATTTATGGGGCAGTTTGGCATGGGAAGTATGGATTTTATGGGGGGTGTCAGGCCTGATCCATGTTCTGGGCCTTCTCCGATGTGGATGCAGCAAATGCAGATGCAGCAGATGTTGTAGATGCAGCAGCAAATGTTGTTGACGTAGCAGATGCCTCCCATGCGGCAGACGCCGCCTATGCATCCTTCTATGCAGCCTGGGCTAGGCTATCATATGGTCGAGTCGAGTGGGGTCCGGATCGAGGAGACAGAGGATTCCCCTTCGAGGGAGCAGGATCTGCCCTCTTCTTAGAAATCTGTGTTGTTTTGTTCTTGTGTACCTGTGTCCTGCACTTTTGTTATGATATATATATATATTTTGCACATTGATATGTATTGCGCGTTTTGTTCAAATTGTCATTTCATGGGTGTTGTGTTTTTATGTTGTTGATGGAATTTTGCTAGTAATGTGACTCATATCCTGAAATGCAACGTATGGATGCACGACAACATTTTCAATGCGACTGACTCGAATGAAGTAATTATTTTTTTTTTTGTTTTACAAAAAAAAAAAAAGTTTAAATGGAGCGTAGCTGACCTTCTCCCAACAAAAAAAGAAAAGAAAAGGACGCAGACAAAGGGTTGGGCGGGTGGGTTTTAAATGAACCAAAAATGTAGGAGGTAAAAAAGAAGTATTTTTCTTCCGAATTGTAGGAGGAGTGGCCCAAAATCGTGTGATAATCCGAATCAATATATACCAGGGGACATGTGCGCTTGGCGCATGCATGTTGGGCGTGGCGCAATCCTTGTGTCTGACGCAAAATGCAGCGTTTGATGCGTTTTCCATCTGGAACGGTAAATCCGAATCCGTATAGGATGGGGACGCGGACTTCTTATAAATAGAGAACAAAGCGTACGTAATATTATTACGAGTTCAGCATTATTTGTCTCTGCAACTTTTCCTCTCTATAATATTTCTCGTAATTTTTTACTATTCGCTATGGCTTTTGAACCAATGTTGAGTGGGTGGGTTTCGGCCACGACCAATGCCGAGAAGCAAGAACTCGGAAAGGTGATATATGTATGTGCTGGCATCCCAAAGGTTTGTGCAATTGGACTATAATTTCCTTTATGCAAATTGTTAATTTTTGGGATGTTACCAATCATTATTTTTGCTTTGGGAATCATGAGTTAACTATTTTGCCCGAGGAATTTGGTGCTATACTTCACCGGCCTTGTAGTCAATTACCATGTGTCCCTAGTCCGGAGGATTATTTTATTAAGGACTTTGAAAGGTTTATGGATTTAAAGAAAGAAAATATATCTGAAATTGTGTATGGGAGGAGGGCGAATTTATCTAGATTAGCTGCACTGTATAGTCCTCATACTCAATGGGCTAGGCAGACATATCGTATGCGGGCGTTGGTAATTTGTCTGCTTAGTCGATTTTTTTCTGTGAACGGGGACAACAGTGCTGGATTTTCGTCCCTGATTACTGTGGCAGAGCAAATGGAAGTGGGCCGAACTCCGATGCCGCTGTGTGTATGGGAGATGATCTCTAGTCAGGATGCTGTGAAGAAGGACCCAAAAGGGCAATTTTCAGGGAGCCCCCTACTATTGTTGGTAAAAATATATGTTTACTCATGAACCAAAGAATTTATTTTTTTTGGTTTATTTGGATATATTATGACTCTATGTGAAGTAATAATATACAATAATTTTTCTGATCAATATGGCTAGAATGAATAATGGAATTATGATATTACATTTTAAAAACAAAAGTAAAAAAACATCAAACAGGAACGTGCGCTGGGCGCAGCGTGTTGCGTCTGGCGCGAAGGGCGTCGTCTGGCGCACCCTCTCTACGTCAGGCGCAAATTAGGTGGTGTGATTACTATTACTCGATGTGAAGCTATAATAATATGCGTCGTACTTGGTATTACTCGTTAGGAAGTAATATTGCGTACATGATTGCTCTTTCATATTACTATTCGTTAGGAAGCAATAATAAAAAGGTATTGGATGTATTATTACTTAAGAAGCAATAATAAAATAGTATGTATATATGTATTATTACTCGTTGGGAAGCAATAATAATATATTTTATCTATTGATGCAGATCTGGCTGATGGAGCATTTGAGACTGATTGATCCTCTAGAGAATATGGAGAGATATAATAAAAAGGGCTTCATCGGCAGGAAGAAGATTTTTACTAAAAAATCTTTTGAAGACGTGACCTTTTTCTTTGGGGATGACGAGCTAAGTGTTAGGTGGGTAGTGCCATGGTCGAAAATTGGCTCCATGGTAGGTATCCGTGATGATTCTCCCTATGTGATGTTATGTAGACTGTATACCATGACCTTTTATTTTCCTTCGAGGGTACTGAGACAGTATGGGTACCGTTAGTTAATTCCTGCAGAGGACACTATTGCACCCAAAATATATGGTCTGACTTGGAGTGGAATTAGGAAGTGGGAGAGATATTGGGGAGAGCACCCAATTTGGTATACCTAGGAAGGATTAGAATCTAAAAAGGTGTCTAAGAGTTATATAGTATAGATGCTGACTAAAGACCCTGTTGTGAGGAAAGAGATGAGGGAGAAGGAGTCCGTTGAAGTGACTAAGAAGCGGAAATTTACTCCACGCACCGTTGGGAAAACTTTAGAGAGTTCGAGTAATAGGGGCAAGAAACCAGCTGGTATACTATCTGTAGGGAAGAACAGCTAGAAACCTATTACTAAAACTTCCTCTATGAAGGAATGTTTAGGGCCTAAGGTAGTACGCGGGAACGACTTGGACCACGGGTGGCACCAACGAAATGAAGACTATGCTTAGGGGGTGTAGTAATCAGGGAAAGGACTGGCGCAAGATGGACGACTCGACAGATTGACTCTCCTACAGGCAAAGGGAAGGAACCGATGGTGTATTAGGAAACGAGATCGGCGCCTAGACCAAACCTACAGATGGAAAAGGGAGAAACTTCTACCAAAGAGGCAAAAAAGGCTGAGAAGGGGACGGAAAAGAAAGATTGATTGCAACAATGCCGTTAAATTATTACTTGCTTTTTGAGTTATTGTTTTTATTTTGATTTATTGCTTTCAATAAGGCTTGCACGCCACATAGATATTTTATAGGATAGTTGGTAGGCTTTTGCCGTGTACTCCTAACCAAATATAATTAACCTACTCTCATACACACTAAGCAAGTATAATGGAAATAGGGATCGTATCCACAGGGAGCAAAGGAACTTATTCGGAAATTAGTGAATTAAAGACCCTAGTATGTGCTAAGGCCAAAGTAACCGAATTGGGGGGATTTGGAACAATGCAAGCAAGCTAAACTAAACACAGTATTGAAATATGAAGAGACTATAATATAAAAAGGCCTTGGATTCGATTAGCATCCACCCTAACCTAGTTTGTGGTCATGAAATATCAACCCCCGACACTTCCTATGGTCACCTATCGAGAAGTCTAGACCTCTCTCCTCCTAAATCGTGGCTAAACACACGATCTGCGTGGTTTGAACCTCCCTTACTATGCCTTAACTCAAATGAATCGCACTCAAGTCCAAACCAAAGTAGCATTAAGGTCGAGGAACACGATAGGATTACTAATGTTATCAAAGCAATAACATTCAAATAATAAGCAATACTTCTCTAAGTGCAAAAGATTAATGTTCAGCAAATAATCAAACACCTAGTATGCTACATGGAGTTAGGAACACAACAATCCGATTATGCACCTAAAATTAGCATTAGATGAATCACACAATAATACTAGTAACGTTCCTAGCAAAGATTATGCAAACATCATGAAATTGAACATAAGAAGCATCACAATGACCATTAAGAAAGTAGAGGATAAGAACTTCTCACAAGTAGATTAGAGCTTCAACAACCGAATCCAAGAAAGATGTTTAAGCTAGACAAGCCATAGGATTCATTACAAATCTACCAAAGAAGAAAGGGAGAAATCCTGGAAAACAATCTCTTTCTCTCTCCTCTCTAGTCGCTCTTCCAAAAAACTAAAACTAAAAACTTCTAACCTCACCCTCCAAGGGAGGAAAAGAAAACAAAAGAAACAGTGACACGGGGGTCGCGACTCGCGACAAAGCTCGCGACTCGCGACCATGGGCAGGTCGCGACTCGCGATACTGATCGCGGGTCGCGACGTTTCCTCTGTCTTAAAACGGCAAAAACACAAAACACAAAACACAAAGAGGAAAGACGAGAGAATTTGGCTTTTGAGTAAGCCATGAAGCTGCCAAACCAAAGTGAAGACGATCCTCGGACAACGAGCAAACCAAGAAGCTTGAACCACGGACCTCGGAACTCGAAACTCGGAAAGAGCTCGGAACTCGGAACTCGGAAAGAGCTCGGAGCCTTGGGAGATGCGCCATAAAGGAACCAAGGATAGGGACACCGGGGCACAAAAAGTGATCGAAGGACCAAGATCGGCCCTCGATTACGCCACCATACAAACTGCACCCTAAACTCCTCAAAACACAACATCTGCCGACAACACCTCCTAACGTCAAAACTCTCCTAAATCCCGAAACTAAGCTCGAACCGACACCAAAAACGACCCGAAATCCGCCTAAGATTGGCGGATAACTTAGACACATCAATAGTCATAACTTATGTTTCATGTTTTATTTTTCATTCAACAATTTTAATAAAAACAAAGTTTATTTTATTTAAACCGAAGTGAGCCTAAATATGTCGCAAAAAAATATTGTCGTAATTTTTTTGTTTAGCATCATAATGAATGCTGATCAAACCAGCATCACAACAAAGTAGTGCACTAGACGCGAAGAGGTACGTCTGGCGCGAATAGCTATTTTATTATTTTTTCATTATTTTACTTTAGACTCATATGAACCAAAGGAGGTTTAGATTAATTAAGGGGCCGAACCATTTACAAGGTTGCCTACGTATCTAAAAAGAAATCAGGCTGCACGTAGTTCATGCTAAAGAGTAGGATTACTTCTACACATAAAATTTCCTAAGTTGATCAAGATTGGTTAGATTACGAATTTCAGTGCCGTCCATGTCAATTAATTGAGCTGCTCCTCCAGATAGGATCGTCTTGACAATATATGAACCGACCCAAGTAGGACTGAATTTACGTAGGGCAACTAACACATTTTTCCTTATTGCCTTGAGCATTAAGTCACCCTCTTTCATATTTCGGGGTTTGACCTTCTTATTGAAAGATCGTACGATACGATTTTGATAAACTTACACATGATGCAAGGCAGCTAATCGCCGTTCATCGAGCAAGATGAGCTCTTCGAATCTAGCTTTGACCCAGTCAGCTTCGGGAATTTGACTTTCGAAGACAATGTGTAAGGATGGTATTTCAAGTTCAATTGCTTGGACAACCTCTACTCCATAAACAAGAGAATAAGGTGTAGCTCTAGTAGATGTTCAAATAGAAGTACGGCATCCCCATAAGGCAAAGTGTAGCTTATTTAGCCAATCCTTATAATTTTCCGTCATTTTCTGGATAATGACTTTGTTATTTTTGTTAGCAGCCTCCACAACACCGTTAGCCTGGGGTCTATATGGAGAGGAGCGATGGTGCTTGATACTATAATTTTTCAAGGACGTATTCACATTCGTCTTGGAAGTGGGTACCTTTGTCACTTATGATCTCGTGGGGAACCCCATAGCGATAAATTATGGTATTTTCTAGGAAGACAGCTACATGTTTGGCTATCAATATGGCATAGGATGCCGCTTCTACCCACTTAGTGAAGTAGTCAATGGCCACAAGGATGAATTCATGCCCCTCGGTACCAGGTGGTGTTATTTTACCAATGATGTCAATACCCCAAGTTGAGAATGGCCAAGGTGAAGTAAAGGTGTATAATAATGAGGGTGGGACATGTTGCAAGTTAGCGCATAATTGGCATTTTGGACAGGTTTTGGCATAGAGGTAATAGTCTTTCTCCATTGTAGTCTAGTAATAGCCTAAGCGAACGATCGTTTGGGCTAACATACGTCTGTTCATGTGCGTTCCATAGATTCCATTATGGACTTGATCCATAACAGTCATGGTGTCTGGTTTATCGATGCTAAGCAGGTGCACGCCTTGTGGTGTTCTTTTGTACAGTGCCCTGTTATATTCAACATATTAGGAGGCCAAGAGCCTTAAGGCACGTTGGGCTCTTGTTGAAGCTCCGGTGGATATTCATTTTTAGTTAGCTAGGTAGTTGAGGATGTCAGTAAACCGTAATTCGAAGGAATGGGATCTGGCTCGGTGGCTAAAGTGTGAATATAAGCAAGCTCTTGCCTTATCTTAATGATAAGGGGCATTTCTGGCATGGTGCGAGGAATTCTAATCATAGACGCTAAGCGGGCGAAAGCGTCAGCAAATTGGTTTTCTTCTCAGGGAAGGTATTTGTATTGTATGTCAGGTATTTCTTTAGCGATGGCTTCTAGATGAGCTTGGTATTGCAAGAGGCTTTTATTTCTGACTTTCCATCTTTTATAGATTTGGTTGATGATCAAAGATGAATCACCATATACTCTTCGTTTCTTAATATCGAGGGACACTGCGGCCTGGAGCCCTATGATACATGCTTCGTACTCAGCTGCGTTGTTAGTAACATCGAAGTCGAGTTTAACAGAGAGAGGAGTGTGTTCGCCTTCAAGGGATACCAGGAGTACCCCTACGCCACATCCCTTTTGGTTGGAAGCACTATCGATGTATAGTGCCCAACTTTCATCTTCCGTCATGAGAAGGTCTTCATCGGGAAATTCATATTCTTCGCGAGATTCATCTATAGGGAAATCGCCTAAGAAGTATGAAACAACATTGGCTTTAATGGATTTGTGAGGGATAAATTTTAAGTCATATTCGCCCAACATTACTACCCAGTGGGAGAGTCTACCATAAAGGGCTGGCTTTTCGAACAATAACTTAAGAGGATCTAGTCGTGACACTATATAGATTGTGTGAGTAAGCATATAATGCCTAAGCTTCTTAGTGGCCCAGACTAGTGCAAGACAAAGCTTTTCTAAGGGAGTGCAACAGGATTCGTATTCGAAGAGATATTTTACTAAGGTAGTAAATGGCGCACTCTTTCCCATCAATCTCTTATGCCAACATGGCTCCAGCTGCGGTCTTAGTCACAGTCAAATAGAGTCTTAAAGGTATACTCCCTCCGTCCCAGAATACTCTTTACACTTTCCTTTTTCATCTGTCCCAGAATACTCTTTACACTTCTATTTTTGGATATGACCCACTATTATTTTAATTTTTCTACCTTTTAAGTTGGCCCACACTCTCTCTCCTCCAAAGAAAATAATACCACGCCTACCACCCACCAACACTAACCATGGCCCACACTCTCTCTCCATAAAATAAAATAATATTACTTTTACTAACTACTAACTCCTATCACATCTACTTTTCAATAAAATAACAATTGATAACCAAAAAACACCTTATCATCTAAAACTACGTGCATTGATAAGTGTCAAGAGTATTTTGGGACAGAGGGAGTATATGGCAAGGCATGCTGAGACAGGTGGGTTGGATAAATTTTTTTTGATTTTCTCAAAGGCTTTTTGGCAATCCTCATCCCATTCGGCAGCGACAGTTTTCTTAAGCTTTTTAAAGATGGACTCACACACCATAGTCAGTTTAGAGATGAACCTACTGACGTACTAGATTTTACCTAAGAAACCCCTTATTTGCTTTTCATTCTTAGGTGGAGGTAATGTTATGGTTTTATATAGAGTTTTTTCCCCTACTTATAAGCTAAAAATTGCAGGTTTTAGGGAATTATTTCCCTATTTTCTACTATTATTTGACCGCTACACTGGACTAGAGAGATTTTATGCGGAGTTCCAAAGTCCCGAGGATACTTTCCGGGACCCTTGAGCAAAGGAAGAAATGAAGACTTGGCATTTGTAGCCAAGAACGAAGTAATGGACCCAAGCTCGATCTGATCAGGCAGAATACCCCCGATCGGGCGCCCACAAGGGAGACAATCAGTTTTTGTTGCGGGCCCGATCGGGCGCTTTCGCCCTATCGTTAGTACGTTGCGGAGCCCAATCAGGCGGTTCGGCCCGATTTGATCGAGCATGTTTGAGCGAAGTTTTGGGCTCGATGCTGAGAACTGGTGGGCCGCCCGATGTGTCGGCCCGATATCATCGGGCGACGTGCTTTTTTGTGCGCTGCTGTTTTATTGAGCCCGATTTCATCGGGCATACTTGGCCCGATCGGGCGAGTGACCCGACACACACATTTAATGATTTTCGGGCCTATTTTTTATAAGACTTTTCCTAGTTGTTTTAGGTTTAGTGTAAATAGAAAAATCATAATATTATTATTCATCTTGGTTTTGAGCCATTATTTTTCATAGTTTTCTCTAGAGAATTATTCAAGAACCCTAGTTTACTACTTTTCGCTTTGGATTCAAGATCAAACATTTGGATTATTCGCAAGTTCAATATAGTTCTTTACTTTGGTAATATTCTTCATTGCTTTCTCTATTATTGATTACATTGATTTCTTAGTTATTTGCAATAGTTCAAAGTATGAATTTTTACATTTATTTTGTTATTGTTTTCGCAAGCATGAGTGAGTAGTTTTATTTATAGGATTATGGGGACCTATGTATGCAATGAGGGATTGATAGATTAGTGTAATTACCTTTTATTTCAATTGTTTCCTGTGATTGAATCGTTCATGCTAGATTTATGAATTAGGCCTGATTTGTATTTCTATTATTGCAATATTGAATCTGCTTCGAGAGGAGAGATTTCGTATAGGCTTTCAATCATTAGGCAGTGTGATCCTTGACCATGCGAGAGCGGTTGGTGATCTTTGAGGGAGGTAATGTTCGAGAGAAATTACATGTGCCCTAGATATATTGACATATTAGGTGGTTATTATTCGTCTCTGATTTCCCGAATTGTATGCATAGCGATCCATAGTCCTAGTTCTTTATTTATTAATTCTTACCTTCGTATTTAGTTCTGTCATTTGCTTAGTTTAGTCACACACCCATTTTCATCTGATTTAGTTAGTATAATATTAGAATTCAGATACAATAGTATAACTTTCTCCCTGTGGATTCGATCCTGACTTCCCTGACTACTTGTTAGTGGACCTTAGGTTATTTTTGATAAGGTGATACGACTTTAGCCTATCAAATTTTGGCGTCGTTGCCGGGGAGACGGTTTATTTTTATTTTGTCTGAATTATAGTATTACACTAACCTCTACTCTGAAGAACACATGTTCTTTGGAGCATCTCACGTTTGTTTTAGTGTTTTTGGTGTATGAGCAGGAAATTGAAATCCCCAAATCTCATTCCATTTGATCCGGAGATTGAAAAGACCGCTCGT
Organism: Beta lomatogona; assembly: GCA_947646795.1. Lineage (NCBI taxonomy): Eukaryota > Viridiplantae > Streptophyta > Magnoliopsida > Caryophyllales > Amaranthaceae > Beta > Beta lomatogona. The sequence goes on from CANSNZ010000494.1 coordinate 67,119, forward strand.
AGACTCAAAAAGAAAACTACACAAGCGAAGTTGTCTGCAGGGACACCCTGCCAAAAGACACCTGCTCCACCATCTTCACCACAACAAGAAGTCCCCGTCTCACCTATTACTGCTAGAATGGGTGACGAAGCTAAACCAACCCCCAGAGATTATGCACAACCTTCTCCTGATAATGTACCCACTGGGGTCCGGATGCCTACCATTGCTGCTACAAATTTTGAAATCAAGTCTCATGTTCTGAATATGGTTCAGAATAATCAGTTTGCTGGGTTACCATATGTAGACCCAAATCAGCACCTGCAGCGGTTTCTACAATGTTGTGCTACTCAGAAAAAAGTTGGTGTTACTGCTGATGAGATGAAACTCATCCTATTTGGTTTCTCTTTGCGCGACAAAGGTCTATTTTGGTATAATAAGCTGCTTTCTACCATCACCACCTGGGCAGAACTATCCAAAATCTTCCTCATCAAGTGGTATCCTTACCAAAAGACTGCAGATATGCGTCATGCCATAGTAACTTTCACCCAAGACCCTAGAGAGTCATTATATGAAGCTTGGGAGAGGTTCAAGGATCTGCAACGCCTTTGTCCTCATCATGGTTTAGACCAGAGGTATTTGTGTCAGATTTTCTACACTAGAGTTGATGCGGATACAAGGAGGGCAATTGATGGAGCCTCCGGTGGCTTCTTCATGGATAAGGCCATTGATGAGGAGTATGAACTTCTGGAGAAACTCGCTTCTAATCAAGCATCTACCATTCGTTCCTCCATGAAAAAGGTAGGGAAACATGATGTTGAGGCCATTTCTTTACTGTCCGGGCAACTAGCTGCTCTAACCCAGAAGATCGATTCTTTGAAGCTAGGTAATGACTCCTCCCATATGAGTGTTCACGCGATTGCTAGTGCTTCTAATTACAATGCTCCCATTTGTGATGCTTGTGGGATACCTGGGCAAAACTCTCAAGAGTGTCCTGCACTCATATCTTCTAATGTAGGGGGCAACTGTGAGGCAGGTAATGCTTTTCAGTCACAACCTAGGGGCCAGTTCAATCCATATTCTAACACTTACAACCCCGGGTTGAGAAATCACGCAAACCTCTCATATCGGAGCAATAATGTGTTGAATCCTCAACCTCAACAACCATATGTCTCACAAAATCAGGTTCAACAATATCAACCTCCACAACAAGCTCCTCCTGGTTTCCAGAGAAATCAGGCTCCACAACCACTTGCTCCTACTACTGACCCAGCCATGACAGAGCTAAAGAATATGATGTTTCAGATGCAGAAAGGTTTTAATGCCTTTTCAAGTAGACACAAAAGGCTCAGTTGGAGAATTTGGGTACGCATAATAAGATGTTGGAGACTCAACTAGCTCAATTGGATAGTTCTTCTGCTAGTAGGCGACCTGAGTCATTACCTTCACAACCAATGCAACCAAGAGATACTGCCAATGCCATCACTCTTAGGAGTGGGACGCAGTATGATGGTCCGGAGATGCCTCACGATGATCCGGCTGAGCCAGAAAAGAATGAAGTTGTCATTGACAATTCCACAACTCCTAAGGAGGCCAGCAATGCAGAGAAGCAGACAGTAGCTGAAAAAGTTCCATCTACCACTCCTGTGATCAAGGTACCGTTCCCCAATAGACTATTGAAGACTAAGCTTGATCATCAGCTCGGTAAGTTTTTGGAGGTAGTGAAGAATCTTTAGGTAACTGACCCTTTTACAGAACTTATTACTCAAGTTCCTGCATATGCTAAATTTTTGAAGGAAATTCTGACTATGAAGAGAGGCTTTAATGAAATTGAGACTGTAGCTTTCACTGAAGAATGTAGTGCTCTTTTGCAAAACCAGTCCCCACCTAAATTGAAAGACCCGGGGAGTTTCTCTATCCCTTGTAACATTGAAACCATTTTTATCGATAAGTCTTTATGTGATTTGGGTGCTAGTGTTAGTGTCATGCCCCTTACTATTTGCAAAAAGCTTGACATGGGAGATTTAAAATGTACCAATATTACTCTTTAAATGGCCGACTGTTCTGTTAAATACCCCCTAGGTATCTTAGAGGACGTCCCTGTGAGAGTAGGTAAATTTTTTATTCCTGTGGATTTTGTTGTGCTTGACATGGAAGAGGATACTCAGATCCCAATTATTTTAGGGAGACCATTCCTTCATACTGCTGGAGCTATCATAGATGTTAAGAATGGGAAATTAACTTTGACTGTGGGAGATGATAAGGTGACTTTTAGTTTGACCAATGCCTTAAAAAGTCCCATGCTAGAGGAAGCCTGTTATAGAATTGATATCATTGATGTGCTGGTTAATGATGACATGCCTCAATCCCTACTGCGGGATCCTCTGGAGGCTTTGCTTTGTTTTGCATCTTCTACAGGTGATGGTAATCCCTTGAGTGCCGAAGTAGATGACTGAGAAGCGGCTCTTACATGTGAAGAGTTTGACGGTATTACCACTCATGAGAAGGAACGGTTAGTATATGATACTCAACCGGTAGAGGTAAAGAAACCTGAACTGAAACTCCTTCCGCCTTCTCTGCGATATGCTTTTCTGGATGAATCTGAAAATTATCCAATGATTGTTAGTGCTTCACTAAATGATGGACAAATGTCTCAACTTTTGTCTGTTTTGAGAAAACATAAACAAGCCATTGGTTATAATATTGATGATTTGAAAGGTATAAGCCCTGACTTCTTGGCGGGCGCGGATGTGAGAGCTTGCACCTGATCTTCCAACTTAGAAGAACTAGAACCCTCGGCGACCACACGTCGAGTTCCAGACCTTCTACTAAACTGCCTCGAGCTTTCAGCAAGCTCATTTAACAGTTCTTTAGCAGCGAGTGCAGTTTTATTCACAATGGATCCACCACTTGCTGCATTAACCATCCTAGCATCCTCATCACATAAGCCATTATAAAAGTATAGCACCAAATCTTCCTCTGAATAACCGTGGTATGGACAGCTAGCACATAATTTCTTAAACCTCTCCCAATACTCGTAAAAAGACTCATCACCCCGTTACTCAATGTTACTTATCTCCTTCTTCAATGTAGATGATTTAGAAGTGGGAAAGTATTTCTCGAGAAAGCTCTTTTTCAATTGTGCCCAAGTGGTGATGCTGCCAGCCGGAAGGTAGTACATCCAGTCCTTTGCTACGTCTTTTAGCGAAAAGAGGAAGGCTTTAAGCTTGATTCTGTCTTCTGAAACTCCACTTGGTTTCATGCTGCTGCATACCACATGTGTAACACCCCGTAATTTTCACCCTTTATTTTTGGTATTAGTTTATTTAAAATGATATTCTTTTCGTAAAAAAAAAAATAATAAAAAAATGATTTATTATTTTCTCTAGATCAATGATTTTTATTCTTTATAATTTGGGAGCCGAATTATTATTTTATTATATGGTGTGTTAGTGTGTGCATTATATTTATATTTATAATATAATTTATTAGAATTATTTTTATTATTAAGTATGTTCAAAGTTTAGGCGCGATTTAGGAATTAACCGTTTTATCGCGTATCGGGCTTTCGGAGCATGGATCGTTGTTGAATTTGGGCCGAAAGTTTTGTGTGGGTGTTGGGCTTGGGGCAGCCGGCCAAGTGAAGGATTAAGAGGAGCCTTCTCCTTTTCTTTTCTCTTTTGTTTTTCTCATGACTCTTTGTTGCTTTGTAACCCCCCTAATCATTCTCCTTCATTAAAACCCTTTATTTCAATCATTAAACATCCATAAAATTCTTATTTTTATTCAAAGAAGTTCAGCAGCATCATTCTCATTTAACCCCCCACCGTTTCAAGAAAAGAAAGAGAGAAAAGGAAGAGCAAAAGAATAGAAAGTTCAACCCGGTTTTCCCTGTCGCACCTTTACGAAAATAACCGTAGCCGGAGATCTAACCGTTAGATCGTCTTCAAATTTAGACACAACGTTTATAACGTCTTGTTCTACATTCTGACCGGAGGGATTTAGAATCTAAGCTTTTGATCATCGGCAATCATGGTCGTAACAGAGCAGTACGAAACAAGAGTTTTCAACGTTCAAGAAGAAATGCCTAGTGTCTTGTTGCTACAATTCTCGTTCGTTATGCCTTGGGGTTAGAAGAGGATTTGGATTGTATGTTTAACTCGTGATTGTCTCTTTAGACTCAGCTCTCCTCCCGATGATCCAGGTAACTAGTTGTTATCTTAGAACCATAGTGATTAGGGTATTATTCGGTATTAGATTACTACGTTAGGAATTGTTTAAAATACTTTTTGTATGAGATTTTTGATGAAATTTGACATGAACATACGTGACACATGCTATGTGAATACTGTGTAGAGAAAAATAATTTTCGCATGATTTTTAATATTTATTTGATTTAATTAGTATTTTGTGCTTTTTGGCTAAATTTTATAATAATTATTGAACGACTGTTAAAATTGATGAAATCATTTTTCTTAGATCATGTTACATGCGTATAATGTATTCCATGCCTTAGAATAATTTTTATCTACTGTTTACTGTTTTAATTAATTGATATATCTGTTTTTGTAATTTCTGTTCTGTCAGTATTTAATTCATGAAAATTATTTGTAGAGGCAGAAAAATTAATTTACTTGAATAGTATGTATTTCCGTGAGTTTTTACATGTTATGTAAATTTTTGGTAATTTTTGGGCGTCTGTTTATATTTTTAATTATTATAATGGCTTATTTGAGGAATCTGTATATTAACTGTTAAAAATACTTTTGGAGTACGAAAATTATAAATAAAAATTTTACCATGTCAGTAGAGCCATTAGGGTCATATGATAATTTTTGTGTGATTTTACTGCTCGAATTTGTTAGTTTCATAATTATTATGGTGTTTTTGTGATGAAATTGAGGATACACTTTTAAATTGTTTGAGGGCTTGTAATCAGAAATAAATCATAATTTAATATATTCTGGGTTGCTGATTTTCAGTAGTATACAGTATGCATCATTTGGGTAGCCACATGTTTAGGTTTGATTTATGGAATAAAATGATTTAATTGTTATTACTCTTTTAATGAATTTGATTTAGAGTTAATTGGTGATGTATTTTGATTGAAGTGTGGTTGCTGTAAAAATTAGTATAATATCATTGATGATGTTTAGAGATGATTAAGTTTTATTGTGGGAGATATTTGTTGAAAATTTGTAAGTGATTTATTTTGAGGATTTTTGAAGAATTACTTTTGATGAATTATGGGTATAAGGCCGGGTGGCATCCCTTTTGACGAATATTTTTTTTGAGATGGATGATACTTTGATGATATTTATGATTTTATTTGAGATAAGAACATCCGGTGGGATAGATGTAGTCCCCGGTGAAGAACATGCCAACCACCTGGTTTGCGAACTAGGGGTACACCTGGGTTAATTGTTGTCGTCCGAGAGTCAGGGAGTTCTGCGTGTTCTACCCCGCATCGGGAGTTTGGCCATTCTTAGACACAGGCGGTGGGGAACGTAAGCCCATAGGCCCGACTCGGAGATTGCGATCTGACAAACCTTAGGAAGTGATTTGCGAATCACTAGCGTTCGGTTTCTGTCTCAGACACTTGTTTTACCTATACTTTTATTTTTCTAAAAGTACTCTTGAGATGATTTATTTATTTTTATCCAACTCACTTGCTATTTATTATTCATTTGCGTTATTTGTGAGTTATATGGAAGTGGATGCATATTGTAGTTAACTTGACTTAATTATTTCCTTTCTTATTAATCTATGTCTGAATCGTACTTTGATTGCTTTTGTTCTGGGAGAACTGCTAGTTACTCCCCACTGATTGTGGATATTTGTTGTATATTTTGCAGGTTTTGTTGATGGGGATTTTCTTTGATTTTGGGCTCGGGTTGAGATGCGAGAAATAATCTATTAGGGGTTTTAGTTCTAGACTTCTCTTTAGTGAGATAGTTTTCTCATTTTGATTTTAATCTAAGTAATTAATTTACTTATAGTATTTAATTATGTTTGGTTTTATCACTTAGTTATATAAACAATAATCTTGTAGTAGTGACATTCCCAGAAGACGATGTTTCCGCCATCGTCCTATTAATTATATTATTATTTCATTCTTTTCGGTGTTGGGAATTCTGGGGTGTTACAGTTGGTATCAGAGCAAAACGCTTTTAAACTCTAAAAAAAAAGAGTTGCTAATGATTCTTTAGAATTATTAGTTAGCCATAGGATATAAAAAAAATTTGTTTAGAATTAAGTTTAGTTGTTTCACTATAATGAGAGTGTGATGGGTAGAGTAAGTAAAGGGAAGCCCTATGGGAATGTGATGTGCTCTCATGCTTATGGAGCATATGTTATATGTATAGTTATTTGTATTATTGGTGGAATTAGTCTACCAAGTTTGCTAATCTTATTTGCAGGGCCTTTTACATGTAATTTATTTTCTCTTTTATCGAGTGCGCAGCCGAAAGCGAAGTAATTTATAGCCTTCTCGGTTTCGTTGTGTTTAATTTGTTTTGTGTTTTGCAATTTAGAAATAAACTTTAATTTTATTTTAATATAGTCTTATGTGTTACATTGCTTTTATTTTATTTGCTAGTTGGTTGATAGTATATGTTATTATGTGAGACCGTATATACTTTCTGTTCTTTTCCAATTATGTGTTGTTTTTCATGTGAGTATTGCGTATCCTGTTTTATTATTTACAAAACTTTCTAGTTTGAATTTATATTCCAAATTATATTTTAGATCTTTGAACTTAATTTTATACTTATGTTAGAGTTATTTTCTGACTTTCAAATTTTGTTATTGTTAATATATTGACATACTCTTTTGAAAAACGTTTAATTTCAATTGTCTTCAAATTTCTCTTACCGTTTTTGACCATCTATATTTATAAATATTTTCCTTTTAATATTTTTAGTTTTCATGCTAATCCTTGTTCAGCCTTTAATTATGGTAATAAGTTTTGTAGTCTTTGAAAATTAAAGTACCCTAATGAGTTGTTTTGGTGTTAGTTTGAAAAGTAGATGTAAACTATTTTGTTTTAAAGGTTAGCATTCAACAACTTTTATTTTACTTACCGATTTACTTTTCTTATTAGCATTATTTTTTTCGAACTCAAATGCGTGAAATGATCTCGTTTACTATTTGTTGTTCTTGTTTAAATATTTAGTGCTTTCTAATTTCAAAGCAAAATTTTGGTTGTTTTCATTACTTCTTATTTAATTCTCTCGATTTTGACTGATCTGTTTTATATTATTTGGAAAGGAAATTTATATACTCGGTCTAAATTTTAAACTTGTTTGAGTTGATATTAAGTCATAATGGGTGATTCCTTTGACTTGTATGTCAATTTGATAAGTCTAAATTTTAAACTTGTTTGAGTTGATATTGAGTCATAATGGGTGATTCCTTTGACTTGTATGTCAATTTGATAAGTTGACGCATTTTATCTGTTTTGATTTAATTTCCTTTTTGAGTTGATATTAAGTTTATATTGGGTGATTCCAATAAAACTCTAATGTCGATTTGATAAGTTGGCTTTCAAATATTGTTTTGTTGATACTAGATTGCAATGGGTGGTTTCATGCACATTTGTGTAGACTTAGCAAATTTTATAATCGTTGTTTATAATTTATTACTTCATCGCCTATTTATTATTAGTGTTTCGTCGTTGTGAAATTTATTTTAAAGTTTTCATTTTCTTTTGCGAACTTTAATTTTCATATATATGTTTAGGAGGCGTACGCTCTTATAACATATGTCATGACTTGTGTTCAGTAATCGGTACTTTAATAAAGCAGCTAGCTACTCTTTATTAAAGTGTTCTTATCTCTTTAAGTGGAGTATAAGCCGTGTGGATAGCTCTATTTAAATTGGTTTGACTATCTATTTACGAACTTTTTCTTCTTCGTTTCTTTTCTAAAAATACTTATGTATGGTCGGATTTGTTCTTTTATAACTTTACGTAAATATTTATTCTTGCTTCTTTTACAAAATTACATATAGTTTATTGTGCAAACGTTTTTACCTTAAATTTTCTCTTGTCTTTGGTTCTTTCACATTGTATAAATGATGGTTGTTACCGTGCTTCTTTACTGTACAACTATTTTTGGTCTTCCAAAATAAAATGTATATTATTTGAGTTATCAAATTTTTTTATACCTGCAAAGTTGTTTAATTCGTAACTAAAATCCATCGATTTTTGTTTTCTTAATGTTCTGTATCTAGAGTACTTTCTTTTGTCTCTTGGTTGTTTTGAAGTTTCGAGGACGAAACTCTTTTAAGCGGGAGTGTTTGTAACACCCCGTAATTTTCACCCTTTATTTTTGGTATTAGTTTATTTAAAATGATATTCTTTTCGTAAAAAAAAAAATAATAAAAAAATGATTTATTATTTTCTCTAGATCAATGATTTTTATTCTTTATAATTTGGGAGCCGAATTATTATTTTATTATATGGTGTGTTAGTGTGTGCATTATATTTATATTTATAATATAATTTATTAGAATTATTTTTATTATTAAGTATGTTCAAAGTTTAGGCGCGATTTAGGAATTAACCGTTTTATCGCGTATCGGGCTTTCGGAGCATGGATCGTTGTTGAATTTGGGCCGAAAGTTTTGTGTGGGTGTTGGGCTTGGGGCAGCCGGCCAAGTGAAGGATTAAGAGGAGCCTTCTCCTTTTCTTTTCTCTTTTGTTTTTCTCATGACTCTTTGTTGCTTTGTAACCCCCCTAATCATTCTCCTTCATTAAAACCCTTTATTTCAATCATTAAACATCCATAAAATTCTTATTTTTATTCAAAGAAGTTCAGCAGCATCATTCTCATTTAACCCCCCACCGTTTCAAGAAAAGAAAGAGAGAAAAGGAAGAGCAAAAGAATAGAAAGTTCAACCCGGTTTTCCCTGTCGCACCTTTACGAAAATAACCGTAGCCGGAGATCTAACCGTTAGATCGTCTTCAAATTTAGACACAACGTTTATAACGTCTTGTTCTACATTCTGACCGGAGGGATTTAGAATCTAAGCTTTTGATCATCGGCAATCATGGTCGTAACAGAGCAGTACGAAACAAGAGTTTTCAACGTTCAAGAAGAAATGCCTAGTGTCTTGTTGCTACAATTCTCGTTCGTTATGCCTTGGGGTTAGAAGAGGATTTGGATTGTATGTTTAACTCGTGATTGTCTCTTTAGACTCAGCTCTCCTCCCGATGATCCAGGTAACTAGTTGTTATCTTAGAACCATAGTGATTAGGGTATTATTCGGTATTAGATTACTACGTTAGGAATTGTTTAAAATACTTTTTGTATGAGATTTTTGATGAAATTTGACATGAACATACGTGACACATGCTATGTGAATACTGTGTAGAGAAAAATAATTTTCGCATGATTTTTAATATTTATTTGATTTAATTAGTATTTTGTGCTTTTTGGCTAAATTTTATAATAATTATTGAACGACTGTTAAAATTGATGAAATCATTTTTCTTAGATCATGTTACATGCGTATAATGTATTCCATGCCTTAGAATAATTTTTATCTACTGTTTACTGTTTTAATTAATTGATATATCTGTTTTTGTAATTTCTGTTCTGTCAGTATTTAATTCATGAAAATTATTTGTAGAGGCAGAAAAATTAATTTACTTGAATAGTATGTATTTCCGTGAGTTTTTACATGTTATGTAAATTTTTGGTAATTTTTGGGCGTCTGTTTATATTTTTAATTATTATAATGGCTTATTTGAGGAATCTGTATATTAACTGTTAAAAATACTTTTGGAGTACGAAAATTATAAATAAAAATTTTACCATGTCAGTAGAGCCATTAGGGTCATATGATAATTTTTGTGTGATTTTACTGCTCGAATTTGTTAGTTTCATAATTATTATGGTGTTTTTGTGATGAAATTGAGGATACACTTTTAAATTGTTTGAGGGCTTGTAATCAGAAATAAATCATAATTTAATATATTCTGGGTTGCTGATTTTCAGTAGTATACAGTATGCATCATTTGGGTAGCCACATGTTTAGGTTTGATTTATGGAATAAAATGATTTAATTGTTATTACTCTTTTAATGAATTTGATTTAGAGTTAATTGGTGATGTATTTTGATTGAAGTGTGGTTGCTGTAAAAATTAGTATAATATCATTGATGATGTTTAGAGATGATTAAGTTTTATTGTGGGAGATATTTGTTGAAAATTTGTAAGTGATTTATTTTGAGGATTTTTGAAGAATTACTTTTGATGAATTATGGGTATAAGGCCGGGTGGCATCCCTTTTGACGAATATTTTTTTTGAGATGGATGATACTTTGATGATATTTATGATTTTATTTGAGATAAGAACATCCGGTGGGATAGATGTAGTCCCCGGTGAAGAACATGCCAACCACCTGGTTTGCGAACTAGGGGAAACCCCGGGTTAATTGTTGTCGTCCGAGAGTCGGGGAGTTCTGCGTGTTCTACCCCGCATCGGGAGTTTGGCCATTCTTAGACACGGGCAGTGGGGAACGTAAGCCCATAGACGCCCTGGAGATTGCGATCGACAAACCTTAGGAAGTGATTTGCGAATCACTAGCGTTCGGTTTTTGTCTCGGACACTTGTTTTACCTATACTTTTATTTTTCTAAAAGTACTCTTGAGATGATTTATTTATTTTTATCCAACTCACTTGCTATTTATTATTCATTTGCGTTATTTGTGAGTTATATGGAAGTGGATGCATATTGTAGTTAACTTGACTTAATTATTTCCTTTCTTATTAATCTATGTCTGAATCGTACTTTGATTGCTTTTGTTCTGGGAGAACTGCTAGTTACTCCCCACTGATTGTGGATATTTGTTGTATATTTTGCAGGTTTTGTTGATGGGGATTTTCTTTGATTTTGGGCTCGGGTTGAGATGCGAGAAATAATCTATTAGGGGTTTTAGTTCTAGACTTCTCTTTAGTGAGATAGTTTTCTCATTTTGATTTTAATCTAAGTAATTAATTTACTTATAGTATTTAATTATGTTTGGTTTTATCACTTAGTTATATAAACAATAATCTTGTAGTAGTGACATTCCCAGAAGACGATGTTTCCGCCATCGTCCTATTAATTATATTATTATTTCATTCTTTTCGGTGTTGGGAATTCTGGGGTGTTACAGTTGGTATCAGAGCAAAACGCTTTTAAACTCTAAAAAAAAAGAGTTGCTAATGATTCTTTAGAATTATTAGTTAGCCATAGGATATAAAAAAATTTGTTTAGAATTAAGTTTAGTTGTTTCACTATAATGAGAGTGTGATGGGTAGAGTAAGTAAAGGGAAGCCCTATGGGAATGTGATGTGCTCTCATGCTTATGGAGCATATGTTATATGTATAGTTATTTGTATTATTGGTGGAATTAGTCTACCAAGTTTGCTAATCTTATTTGCAGGGCCTTTTACATGTAATTTATTTTCTCTTTTATCAGAGTGCGCAGCGAAAGCGAAGTAATTTATAGCCTTCTCGGTTTCGTTGTGTTTAATTTGTTTTGTGTTTTGCAATTTAGAAATAAACTTTAATTTTATTTTAATATAGTCTTATGTGTTACATTGCTTTTATTTTATTTGCTAGTTGGTTGATAGTATATGTTATTATGTGAGACCGTATATACTTTCTGTTCTTTTCCAATTATGTGTTGTTTTTCATGTGAGTATTGCGTATCTGTTTTATTATTTACAAAACTTTCTAGTTTGAATTTATATTCCAAATTATATTTTAGATCTTTGAACTTAATTTTATACTTATGTTAGAGTTATTTTCTGACTTTCAAATTTTGTTATTGTTAATATATTGACATACTCTTTTGAAAACGTTTAATTTCAATTGTCTTCAAATTTCTCTTACCGTTTTTGACCATCTATATTTATAAATATTTTCCTTTTAATATTTTTAGTTTTCATGCTAATCCTTGTTCAGCCTTTAATTATGGTAATAAGTTTTGTAGTCTTTGAAAATTAAAGTACCCTAATGAGTTGTTTTGGTGTTAGTTTGAAAAGTAGATGTAAACTATTTTGTTTTAAAGGTTAGCATTCAACAACTTTTATTTTACTTACTGATTTACTTTTCTTATTAGCATTATTTTTTTCGAACTCAAATGCGTGAAATGATCTCGTTTACTATTTGTTGTTCTTGTTTAAATATTTAGTGCTTTCTAATTTCAAAGCAAAATTTTGGTTGTTTTCATTACTTCTTATTTAATTCTCTGATTTTGACTGATCTGTTTTATATTATTTGGAAAGGAAATTTATATACTCAGTCTAAATTTTAAACTTGTTTGAGTTGATATTAAGTCATAATGGGTGATTCCTTTGACTTGTATGTCAATTTGATAAGTCTAAATTTTAAACTTGTTTGAGTTGATATTGAGTCATAATGGGTGATTCCTTTGACTTGTATGTCAATTTGATAAGTTGACGCATTTTATCTGTTTTGATTTAATTTCCTTTTTGAGTTGATATTAAGTTTATATTGGGTGATTCCAATAAAACTCTAATGTCGATTTGATAAGTTGGCTTTCAAATATTGTTTTGTTGATACTAGATTGCAATGGGTGGTTTCATGCACATTTGTGTAGACTTAGCAAATTTTATAATCGTTGTTTATAATTTATTACTTCATCGCCTATTTATTATTAGTGTTTCGTCGTTGTGAAATTTATTTTAAAGTTTTCATTTTCTTTTGCGAACTTTAATTTTCATATATATGTTTAGGAGGCGTACGCTCTTATAACATATGTCATGACTTGTGTTCGTAACTGGTACTTTAATAAAGCAGCTAGCTACTCTTTATTAAAGTGTTCTTATCTCTTTAAGTGGAGTATAAGCCGTGTGGATAGCTCTATTTAAATTGGTTTGACTATCTATTTACGAACTTTTTCTTCTTCGTTTCTTTTCTAAAAATACTTATGTATGGTCGGATTTGTTCTTTTATAACTTTACGTAAATATTTATTCTTGCTTCTTTTACAAAATTACATATAGTTTATTGTGCAAACGTTTTTACCTTAAATTTTCTCTTGTCTTTGGTTCTTTCACATTGTATAAATGATGGTTGTTACCGTGCTTCTTTTACTTGTACAACTATTTTTGGTCTTCCAAAATAAAATGTATATTATTTGAGTTATCAAATTTTTTTATACCGCAAAGTTGTTTAATTCGTAACTAAAATCCATCGATTTTTGTTTTCTTAATGTTACGTATCTAGAGTACTTTCTTTTGTCTCTTGGTTGTTTTGAAGTTTCGAGGACGAAACTCTTTTAAGCGGGAGTGTTTGTAACACCCCGTAATTTTCACCCTTTATTTTTGGTATTAGTTTATTTAAAATGATATTCTTTTCGTAAAAAAAAAAATAATAAAAAAATGATTTATTATTTTCTCTAGATCAATGATTTTTATTCTTTATAATTTGGGAGCCGAATTATTATTTTATTATATGGTGTGTTAGTGTGTGCATTATATTTATATTTATAATATAATTTATTAGAATTATTTTTATTATTAAGTATGTTCAAAGTTTAGGCGCGATTTAGGAATTAACCGTTTTATCGCGTATCGGGCTTTCGGAGCATGGATCGTTGTTGAATTTGGGCCGAAAGTTTTGTGTGGGTGTTGGGCTTGGGGCAGCCGGCCAAGTGAAGGATTAAGAGGAGCCTTCTCCTTTTCTTTTCTCTTTTGTTTTTCTCATGACTCTTTGTTGCTTTGTAACCCCCCTAATCATTCTCCTTCATTAAAACCCTTTATTTCAATCATTAAACATCCATAAAATTCTTATTTTTATTCAAAGAAGTTCAGCAGCATCATTCTCATTTAACCCCCCACCGTTTCAAGAAAAGAAAGAGAGAAAAGGAAGAGCAAAAGAATAGAAAGTTCAACCCGGTTTTCCCTGTCGCACCTTTACGAAAATAACCGTAGCCGGAGATCTAACCGTTAGATCGTCTTCAAATTTAGACACAACGTTTATAACGTCTTGTTCTACATTCTGACCGGAGGGATTTAGAATCTAAGCTTTTGATCATCGGCAATCATGGTCGTAACAGAGCAGTACGAAACAAGAGTTTTCAACGTTCAAGAAGAAATGCCTAGTGTCTTGTTGCTACAATTCTCGTTCGTTATGCCTTGGGGTTAGAAGAGGATTTGGATTGTATGTTTAACTCGTGATTGTCTCTTTAGACTCAGCTCTCCTCCCGATGATCCAGGTAACTAGTTGTTATCTTAGAACCATAGTGATTAGGGTATTATTCGGTATTAGATTACTACGTTAGGAATTGTTTAAAATACTTTTTGTATGAGATTTTTGATGAAATTTGACATGAACATACGTGACACATGCTATGTGAATACTGTGTAGAGAAAAATAATTTTCGCATGATTTTTAATATTTATTTGATTTAATTAGTATTTTGTGCTTTTTGGCTAAATTTTATAATAATTATTGAACGACTGTTAAAATTGATGAAATCATTTTTCTTAGATCATGTTACATGCGTATAATGTATTCCATGCCTTAGAATAATTTTTATCTACTGTTTACTGTTTTAATTAATTGATATATCTGTTTTTGTAATTTCTGTTCTGTCAGTATTTAATTCATGAAAATTATTTGTAGAGGCAGAAAAATTAATTTACTTGAATAGTATGTATTTCCGTGAGTTTTTACATGTTATGTAAATTTTTGGTAATTTTTGGGCGTCTGTTTATATTTTTAATTATTATAATGGCTTATTTGAGGAATCTGTATATTAACTGTTAAAAATACTTTTGGAGTACGAAAATTATAAATAAAAATTTTACCATGTCAGTAGAGCCATTAGGGTCATATGATAATTTTTGTGTGATTTTACTGCTCGAATTTGTTAGTTTCATAATTATTATGGTGTTTTTGTGATGAAATTGAGGATACACTTTTAAATTGTTTGAGGGCTTGTAATCAGAAATAAATCATAATTTAATATATTCTGGGTTGCTGATTTTCAGTAGTATACAGTATGCATCATTTGGGTAGCCACATGTTTAGGTTTGATTTATGGAATAAAATGATTTAATTGTTATTACTCTTTTAATGAATTTGATTTAGAGTTAATTGGTGATGTATTTTGATTGAAGTGTGGTTGCTGTAAAAATTAGTATAATATCATTGATGATGTTTAGAGATGATTAAGTTTTATTGTGGGAGATATTTGTTGAAAATTTGTAAGTGATTTATTTTGAGGATTTTTGAAGAATTACTTTTGATGAATTATGGGTATAAGGCCGGGTGGCATCCCTTTTGACGAATATTTTTTTTGAGATGGATGATACTTTGATGATATTTATGATTTTATTTGAGATAAGAACATCCGGTGGGATAGATGTAGTCCCCGGTGAAGAACATGCCAACCACCTGGTTTGCGAACTAGGGGTACACCTGGGTTAATTGTTGTCGTCCGAGAGTCAGGGAGTTCTGCGTGTTCTACCCTGCATCGGGAGTTTGGCCATTCTTAGACACAGGCAGTGGGGAACGTAAGCCCATAGACTGACCTGGAGATTGCGATCTGACAAACCTTAGGAAGTGATTTGCGAATCACTAGCGTTCGGTTTCTGTCTCAGACACTTGTTTTACCTATACTTTTATTTTTCTAAAAGTACTCTTGAGATGATTTATTTATTTTTATCCAACTCACTTGCTATTTATTATTCATTTGCGTTATTTGTGAGTTATATGGAAGTGGATGCATATTGTAGTTAACTTGACTTAATTATTTCCTTTCTTATTAATCTATGTCTGAATCGTACTTTGATTGCTTTTGTTCGGGAGAACCGCTAGTTACTCCCCACCGATTGTGGATATTTGTTGTATATTTTGCAGGTTTTGTTGATGGGGATTTTCTTTGATTTTGGGCTCGGGTTGAGATGCGAGAAATAATCTATTAGGGGTTTTAGTTCTAGACTTCTCTTTAGTGAGATAGTTTTCTCATTTTGATTTTAATCTAAGTAATTAATTTACTTATAGTATTTAATTATGTTTGGTTTTATCACTTAGTTATATAAACAATAATCTTGTAGTAGTGACATTCCCAGAAGACGATGTTTCCGCCATCGTCCTATTAATTATATTATTATTTCATTCTTTTCGGTGTTGGGAATTCTGGGGTGTTACAACATGAAACTCTGACAAATGTTTATTTGGATCTTCACCATTTAGCCCATGGAATGAGGGAAGCAAATGTATCAACCCCGACTTTAGCTCAAATGTGTCCCCCACTTCCGGTTCCGGAAATGTGATACACAAAGGCCGTTGGTCAAGGTTAGGAGCAATGAGCTCCTTTAAAGTGCGGTGCTCAACTCTAGGAGGCATCTCTTCTTCAAATTCAAACAAAAAATGGGAGCTCTCTAAAGCCTTCACGCAATTCTCTTCTCAACCTGAAAAGGGTTAGTTCTAGATCTCGATCGTACTGCAAAGGCTCTTGGTTAGTAGCACGAGTATTAACCATAAACAAAAACCATAAGCAATACATTCCAAAAACATACACTAAATACAACAAGTAACACCGTTTCCCCGGCAACGGCGCCAAAATTTGGCGGGCGCGGATGTGTTGTTGTGCACCGCACCCGGCCAATAATAAAATTTCTCCTACTCTCTTTACAATTAAATGTAGAAAGGAAGTAAGGTTCGTATCCACAGGGAAACAGGGACAAGTTTTATATTTAGCGTGAATTAGTACCTAGATGGCTCTAACGGTCGAGTAACCTAATAACGATGGGGGGTTTTCAAAGAGTTGTTATTAGACTACAACTAACTAGCATATAAATAAAATGAGAAATCAATATGGGAAGATCTTGAATCCGATTAACATCCACTTCAATTCATTATCGATCATTGAACCTCCACTCTAATTTTTTCCATGATTATCTATTGTTGAGAATTAATCTCGCATTCTCCTTATTCTTAGTTGAATAGCACGATCAGCGTGACTATAAAACCCTAACTAAAGGATAACCTAGTCCGATAGCGTCTAAGTTCAATCCAATAGCAGCAATAAACACAGAGAACCAATAGACCTGCTAACGTCATACAAGCGATAAACATTCGACTGTTGATTCAATTTCCCCAAGAAATAACCAAGACGATCTGCATCTAAGTTACTCCCTAGTTTGCTATCAATTGATAAAAGAATAAAACAATCCGATTCTATTCTTAAATCTAGCATTAGATTAATTACACAATCAAACTAGTAACGTTCCTTGCATAATTATGCAAAAACCATAGAAAACAATCATAGAAATTAAACCATAATCAAAGAAACTAAATAGAGAGGAAAGATCTCACAATAATGCTTGAAGCTTCATATTAATCTCGTTCAAGAACAGTTCAAGCTACAATCGGCATAGCATAAGCCAATTCCATAATTGAAATCTCTAACAACTAAACTAGAAAATAAAAACTAAAAAGAGAAGATAAGAAGAGAAGAATGGAGTGTTTAAGATTCTCTCTCCTTAAGTGTGCTCCCCCTTAGGTCCAAAAACAAGTTTGGTATTTATAGTAAAGCTCAAAAATCAGCCGACAATTACACCGACCTAGGGGTCGCGAGGTGCGAGTCTGGTCGCACCGTGCGATGAGCTACTGCCTCCGCAACGAGCTGAAGAGTTGGGCAAGCCAAGGAAGTCGCGATGTGCGGCACAGGTCGCGAGGTGCGACCTGCCTTGGTCCTGCTTGCTGCGAGCATGCGCGAGAGCTGGGCAGGCTTGGCTGCTGGGCGATGAGCGCGCACGAGAGCTGGGCGACGAGCTGCTGGGCGTTGAGCTGCTGGGCGTGCTTGCGGTGCTGCCGAGCTTGCTTAGGCTTGCGGTGGAAGTTGGTTATTGTTGGTGAGATGCAATGGTACAATGTTGTTGAGCCTCTCGAACACTTCCAAGTATATCGCTCAAACCCATTTTACCATAAAAGCTTGGAACATAAGACGTTAACACCAATTATCTCGCAAAACTCCGAACTTCCGCTAAGGGTTAAATAAAACACGAACGTTTACAATTACAATCAAACCCTTAGCAAAGTGCACCCAAAATAACGTAAATACAACGGATAACTTGGGCATATCAAATACCCCCACACTTGAACTTTACTCGACCTCGAGTAAACTCAAAAATGAGAAATACCAATTAAATCTTTACCCAAATTATCAACACCAAACTACACTCTCCATCAACTACATCATCATCATCACATCTTAACAACCTCCGCTCAAAACCTAAACGTAAGGGACGATGATTCCCCCACACTTAGCTTCAAGCTACTATCAGAAATACAGACGCGACAACAATAATCACCAAACGACAACCAAAATGTGAGCTCAAATCCTGAAGGATCTCAAAGGAGTTGAACTCACTCCAACGCCACAATCAAAATGACAGCTCGCCTAAAACTTCAAAAGATAAACTAAAACTACTACTACTACAACTAATTTAGAATAGCAAGCCATGGAACAAAGACAAAAAGGTATAAATTCCATGCTTACTCCCAAAAACAAACAATCAACCAAAAGAATGTGAAAGCCAACTTTAAATAGATCTTCACAAAACAAAGGATGAATTCACTAACCCAACCCGAAGACACCTTCCGCCTTATGACACCAACTCCGGCAAATGAGCTTAATCTCTCATTTTGCCTAGGAGCCCTTTCGGGTTTTCATCCTAGCTTCTCACTTTATTTTTTTTCATCTCACCATCTTACCCGCTCAATATATGCCACTTTTTTTTGCATAGGTTGCCCTTTCGGGTTTTCAACCTATCCGGGCCCCCATTTTTGCCCGAGTCGCCCGCCCTTGCGGGTTTTCAACTCAGCGGGATTCACTTCATTATCATTCATTTTTTTTTTTATATATTTTTTTTTCATTTTTCTATTCAAATTAAAAGTAATATATACAACATAGATACATGAGAATGAGAGTACCCTCCCCCTACTTAAACTACACATTGTCCTCAATCGGGTAAATCGAAGATCGAATGCTCAAAACTCATGAAAAGCAATCCGTTAAACTCAAATTTCTTAACAACACCAACTCCAATCTCATAACTCAACTCACAACCCCCTCCCTCGAATCACTCAAACAAATGACAAATTCAAATTGTGTTTAAATTTTTTAGATTTGCACCTAGCTTAAGAGATTAAAAGATACATTAACAATTTCAACCCTCTAGTTGCACCAACTCCTAGCTATTGAACTCCTCCCAACGGGTTTTCTTTGGTGGATTTTGGTTCCAAGCGGATTAAGATTGGTTGTGGATCTTTTTAGTGGGTGGGCGATGGGTGAAAGAAAATTTATTGTGGTGGTGGAAATTTAATGAGAAAATAAAAGGAAAAGAAAGAAAATAAAAAGGGGTATCGGGTTGCCTCCCGAGAAGCGCTGTTGTTTAAAGTCGTTAGCTCGACTTAGTACCTTGAGCTCAATAATTGGGCTTGTGCTCCATGTGTGACAATGGTGGCACCATGTCAACCTCCAATTCAAGTACCTACAATACAAACTGAGAAGAACTCTTGCAATGCATCGTTAGTGGTACAGGTTTCAAAACAAGGTGGTAAATCGGGAGGCTTTTTTTCGCTCTTTCAACTCCGGCACCATAACCTGCATGTTAGTAGGAGATGCACAATCCTCAACCAAGACATCATCAACATTCATCGACTCATCAACCTGCTCAATATCAAGAACATCATGCAAAACAGAGTCAACAATGTTAATAGAGCAAAGAGGGTTATCATCCTTAATCAAAGGCTTAGAATCATTGATTTTAAACGCCTCTACCTTTCCCTCAAATTCCATGGTCAAAGAACCAGCGCAAACATCAATTTTAGTGCAAGATGTTTTCAAGAAAGGTCGCCCCCAAAAGGATGGGGGCGGCATGCTTATCGAGTTCCATCTCCAAAACATAAAAATCAGCGAGAAATCGCAATTTCCCAACCTTAACTAACACATCCTCTAATTTACCCCTAGGATAAACATTGGATCTATCGCCTAATTGAATCACCACACCAGTTTCATGCAAATTGCCAAGTTTCAAAGACTTATACAATGAATATGGAATCACATTAATTGACGCACCTAAGTCTAACATGGCTTTAGGAAACATGGTGTCACCTATAGTACATGGGATGGTAAACATGCCTGGGTCATTGCACTTTTGAGGTAATTTCTTTTGAAAGATAGCAGAGACATGCTCGCTAGCCTTCACTTTTTGCACTCCCTTTTGTTTTTGCTTTCTTTTCAAAGTACACAATTCTTTAAGGAACTTAGCATACCTAGGTACTTGATTTAAAGCATCAAAAAGGGGAATGTTTACCTCACATTTACGAAAGATTTCGTAAATGTCTTTGTTGCGCTCTGCATTAGGGATTTCTGTCAATGCCTCGGGAAATGGTGAATCTGGTTCATATGGTGGATGAGGTGATTTTTGGACTTTCTCCTCTTGTTGAGGTGGCAATGATTTACAATCTCGCTGTCGGTTCATGCTCGATCACCTCTTCCACTATCTCTTTGTCTCGAACCACCAACCTCTCTTTGCTTGCAATTTCCGCTCCACTCCTCAATGTGATGACACTCACGTTCATTTTAGGGTTGAGTTCTGTTTGGGATGGCAACCTCACCGAATCCCTAGCCTCTAACTTGGTTACAGCTCCTGCAATTTGGCTTACTTGGCTCTCCAAGTTCTTGATGCTCGAACAGGTCTCCTCCTGAAACTGAACCATATTTCCCTCGCATGTTAGTAACATTTTTAGTTAAAGCATTAATCATATCCTCTCGTAGACATGCTTGGTACTCGGTCCCTCGTTATTGGCCTTGCGGCCGAAAAATATGGAGCTCCTTGCTCGGTGCCCTCGAATAAGGTGGCGGTGGGCGGTTATACTATCGTGGCGGCCGCCTTGGTTCCCGATGAATTCCCGTACCTCAAATTAGGATGATCTCGCCATCCCGGATTGTAGGTACCAGAATATGGATCATATCTTTTCTGGAAACCTTGGCCCTGAAAACCGGCCGCCTTAACCTCTTCACTCGGTTCTTCTTGTAGATGAGGGCAAAAATCAGTTGGATGATGTGAAGAGCAAATGCCACAAGCCTTCACTTGGTGAGTTTTCTCTTTCACTATGAATTCTCGCATCACGGAAGTGAGAGCTTGTACTTGATCCCCGGTCTTTGAAGAGCTAGAACCTGGACTTTCAACATTTGCTCTACGATGATTCGATCTTCTACCGAACTGTCTCGAGCCTTCGCCTAGTTCTTCAATGAGTTCTCGTCTGCCGGTTGGGGTTTTGTTTATGAAAGAACCTCCACTAGCAGCATTCACCATTCGCACATCTTCGTCGGAAGAACCATTGTAAAAGTACAAAATGAGGTCTTCATCAGAATAGCCATGATATGGACAACTAGCACAAAGTCTCTTGAACCTCTCCCAATATTCGTAGAAAGACTCATCCTGTTTCTGCTCAATGTTACTTATCTCCTTCTTCAATGTAGATGATTTAGAAGTGGGAAAGTATTTCTCGAGAAAGCTCTTTTTCAATTGTGCCCAAGTGGTGATGCCCAGTAGGAAGGTAGTACATCCAGTCCTTTCTTTGCATCTTTTAGCGAAAAGGGAAAGGCTTTAAGCTTGATTCTCGTCTCTTCGAAACTCCACTTGGTTTCATGCTGCTGCATACCACATGAAACTCTGACAAATGTTTATTTGGATCTTCACCATTTAGCCCATGGAATGAGGGAAGCAAATGTATCAACCCCGACTTTAGCTCAAATGTGTCCCCCACTTCCGGTTCCGGAAATGTGATACACAAAGGCTGTTGGTCAAGGTTAGGAGTAGTGAGCTCCTTTAAAGTGCGGTGCTCAACTCTAGGAGGCATCTCTTCTTCAAATTCAAACAAAAAAGGGAGCTCTCTAAAGCCTTCACGCAATTCTCTTCTCAACCTGAAAAGGGTTAGTTTTAGATCTCGATCGTACTGCAAAGGCTCTTGGTTAGTAGCACGAGTATTAACCATAAACAAAAACCATAAGCAATACAATCCAAAAACATACACTAAATACAACAAGTAACACCGTTTCCCCGGCAACGGCGCCAAAATTTGGCGGGCGCGGATGTGTCGTTGTGCACCGCACCCGGCCAAAGATAAAATTTCTCCTACTCTCTTTTACAATTAAATGTAGAAGGGAAGTAAGGTTCGTATCCACAGGGAAACAGGGACAAGTTTTATATTTAGCGTGAATTAGTACCTAGATGACTCTAACGGTCTAGTAACCTAATAACAAGGGGGGTTTTCAAAGAGTTGTTATTAGACTACAACTAACTAGCATATAAATAAAATGAGAAATCAGCGTGATCAGCGTGACTATAAAACCCTAACTAAAGGATAACCTAGTCCGATAGCGTCTAAGTTCAATCCAATAGCAGCAATAAACACAGAGAACCAATAGACCTGGCGACGTCATACAAGCGATAAACATTCAATTTGTTGATTCAATTTCCCCAAGAAATAACCAAGACGATCCTGCATCTAAGTTACTCCCTAGTTTGCTATCAATTGATAAAAGAATAAAACAATCTGATTCTATTCTTAAATCTAGCATTAGATTAATTACACAATCAAACTAGTAACGTTCCTAGCATAATTATGCAAAAACCATAGAAAACAATCATAGAAATTAAACCATAATCAAAGAAACTAAATAGAGAGGAAAGATCTCACAATAATGCTTGAAGCTTCATATTAATCTCGTTCAAGAACAGTTCAAGCTACAATCGGCATAGCATAAGCCAATTCCATAATTGAAATCTCTAAAAACTAAACTAGAAAATAAAAACTAAAAAGAGAAGATAAGAAGAGAATAATGGAGTGTTTGAGATTCTCTCTCCTTAAGTGTGCTCCCCCTTAGGTCCAAAAACAAGTTTGGTATTTATAGTAAAGCTCAAAAATCAGCCGACAATTACACCGACCTAGGGGTCGCGAGGTGCGAGTCAGGTCGCACCGTGCGATGAGCTACTGCCTCCGCAACAAGCTGAAGAGTTGGGCAAGCCAAGGAAGTCGCGAGGTGCGGCACGAGTCGCGAGTCGCGAGCAAGCGAGGTCGCGAGGTGCGACTCGCCTTGGTCCTGCTGGCTGCGAGCATGCGCGAGAGCTGGGCAGGCTTAGCTGCTGGGCGTGCTTGCGGTGCTGCCGAGCTTGCTTAGGCTTGCGGTGGAAGTTGGTTATTGTTGGTGAGATGCAATGGTACAATGTTGTTGAGCCTCTCGAACACTTCCAAGTATATCGCTCAAACCCATTTTACCATAAAAGCTTGGAACATAAGACGTTAACACCAATTATCTCGCAAAACTCCGAACTTCCGCTAAGGGTTAAATAAAACACGAACGTTAACAATTACAATCGAACCCTTAGCAAAGTGCACCCAAAATAACGTAAATACAACGGATAACTTGGGCATATCACTTCTGCATGCATAAAATTCACTTAGAGGATGATCATCTTCCTAGTATACAAGGCCAACGTCGTTTGAACCCCTATGCAGGAAGTGGTTAAGAAAGAGGTTATGAAGTTGCTTGATGATGGAATCCTCTACCCCATTGCCGACTCTAAGTGGGTGAGTCCGGTTCATGTGGTTCCTTAGAAGGGAGGTACTACTTGTTGTAAAAAAAACGAAAAAAAAATTAATTAATTGCTACAAGAGTAGTAACCGGTTGGCGTATGTGCATTGACTATAGGAAATTAAATGTTGCCACCAAGAAAGATCACTTTCCTTTCCCCTTAATTGACCAAATGTTGGAAAGGCTAGCATGTCACTCTAAGTTCAATGAGTCCATTATGGAAGTGTTTATGGATGACTTTAGCCTGTATGGAATTGATTTTGATGCATGTTTGATAAATTTGGCTAAAGGTTTGAAAAGATGTGAAGATGTCAACGTTGTCTTGAACCGGGAGAAGTGCCACTTCATGGTTACTAAAGGAGTGGTACTTGGTCATATTATTTCTGAACGTGGCATCCAGGTGGATAAAGCAAAAATTCAAGTGATTGAGCAATTACCCCCTCATGTGAATGTCAAAGGGGTGCGAGGCTTTCTTAGTCATGTAGGGTTTTATCGCTGCTTCATCAAGGATTTCTCTAAAATTGCTAAACCGCTTACTCGGTTGCTCCTCAAGGATGCCCCGTTCCTGTTTACCGATAAACTGTCTTGTATCTTTCAACGGGATCCAAGCAAGCTTTGATTACTGCTCCTATTATTCGATCACCGGATTGGACCCTTCCATTCGAAATTATGTGTGATGCTAGCGACTATGCTGTGGGAGCTGTGCTTGGTCAGAGGAAGGGCAACATCCTCTATGCGATATACTACGCTATCAAGACACTAGATGAAGCTCAAGCTAACTATGCCACCACTGAGAAAGAGCTTCTAGCTGTGGTCTATGCACTGGACAAGTTCAGGACCTATTTGCGGGGTCTAAGGTCATTGTTTATACCGACCATGCTGCATTGAAATACCTCCTAGCCAAAAAGGAGGCCAAGCCTAGACTCATTCGGTGGATTTTACTGCTCCAAGAATTCGATTTAGAGATCAGAGATAAAAAAAGGGAGCAGAAAATGTAGTGGCTGATCACCTGTCCCGATTGCGGTATGAAGCTATGGAAGAGGGTCTACCCATTGATGACTCATTTCCTGATGATAAGTTCCTGGCAGTCACTTTTGTCACCCCGTGGTATGTCGACTTCGCGAACTTCTGTGTGAGTGGACAGACTCCCCCAGAGCTGAGTTACTAGCAGAGCAAGAAATTCCTCCATGAGGCTAAAAAGTATTTTTGGGACGACCCTCTACTGTACAAGCTTTGCGCTGACACCATCTATAGGAGATGTATCCTAGAATGGGAGGTGCATGACATTCTGAAGCACTCTCACTCCCTGCCATGTGGAGGCCATGCTGGGCCCTCCAAAACCGTTGCTAAGGTACTTCAATCTGTTTTTTACTGGCCTACTTTATTTCATGATGCTAGTACCTTTGTTAAGTCGTGTGATGCATGCCAACGAACGGGAAATATTCCCCGTAGACATGAGATGCGCCAAACCCCCATTTTGGAAGTTGAATTATTTGATGTATAGGGTATTGATTTTATGGGCCCCTTTCCCTCTCCCTCAGGCAATAATTTCATACTTGTTGCTGTTGATTATGTGTCTAAGTGGGTAGAAGCCCTTGCATCACCAACTAACGACTCCAAAGTCGTTATGGAAATGTTTAAAAAGATTATCTTTCCAAGGTTTGGGGTACCAAGGGTTGTCATAAGTGATGGTGGATCTCATTTTCACAAACGAACTTTCGAAGCTCTGCTTAAGAAATATGGTGTCTACCATAGGATTGGCCTAGCATATCACCCTCAGACAAGTGGGCAGGTAGAAGTGTCTAATCGTGAGATAAAGACTATCTTAGAGAAGGTGGTAGCTAAATCTAGGAAGGATTGGAGTGACAAATTAGATGACACCTTATGGGCTTACAGAACGGCTTTTAAGACCCCTATTGGCACCACTCCTTATAGGTTAGTCTATGGGACTTTTTGGGCTGTTAAGGAGCTGAACATTGATGCTAAGTTAGCAAGTGAAAAACGCCTATTGCAGATTAATGAGCTTGATGAACTCCGGTTGAATGCTTATGATAGTTCGCGTCTCTACAAAGAGCGCACTAAGAGATGGCATGATAAGAAAATTTTGAGTTGAGAGTTCTAAATTGGTGACAAGGTCTTATTGTGCAACTCTAGATTAAAACTGTTCCCTGGTAAGTTGAAGTCTAGGTGGTCTCGGTCCATTTTTTTGTCACTAATGTTAACAAGTTTGGTTCTATTGAGGTGAAGAATGCAATAGGTGCGAAATTCAAAGTCAATGGCCAACACTTAAAGTTGTATCATACAGGAGCTCCTATTGGATCTGTGGAGGAATTATACCTCCAACCCCCTTCCCCTTCTGCTTGAGGGATGAGGCATTATGGTCGTGCGGGACCTTTATAACCAAGCGCTAATCGGGAGGCAACTCGGTTTTCCTTTTCCATTTCTTCTTAATTTTTTAGCTTTTCTAGTTTTGTAGTTTTGGTAAGAGAGTGAGAGGGTACTAATCATCCTCTTGAGGTCATATGTGTAACACCCCAGAATTTCAAAGCGGAAAAAGAAAGAAATAATAATAGTATTAAACGGACGATGGCGGAAACATCGTCTTCTGGGAATGTCACTACTACAAGAAATACGTTTAAATAACTAAGTGATAAACCAACATAAGTAAATAGTATAAATAAGTAAACCAACATAAGTAAATAGTATAAATAAATTAAATTAATTAGAGTAATATTCAAAAGCTAAAACTAACTCTTCAACTAACTAAAAGTCTAGGCCTAAAACATCTAACATTTTAATGCTCACATCTCAACCCGAGCCCAAAACCAAAGAAGATTCCCATCAACATCACCTGCAAAATTTATCAACAAACATCCACAATCAGTGGGGAGTAACTAGCAGTTCTCCCAGAACAAAAGAAATCAAAGCATGATTCAGACATAGATTAAAAAGAAAGGAAAGAATAAAGTCAAGTCAACTACAATATGCATCCACTTCCATATAACTCACAAGTAACGCAAATGAATAATAAATAGCAAGTGAATTGGATAAAAATAAATAAATCATCTCAAGAGTACTTTTATAAAAATAAAAGTATAGGTAAAACAAGTGATTGAGTTAGAAACCGAACGCCAGTGAATTGCAATTCACTTCCTAAGGTTTGTCAGATCACAATCTCCAGGCCAGTCTATGGGCTTACGTTCCCCACTGCCTGTGTCTAAGAATGGCCAAACTCCCGATGCAGGGTAGAACACGCAGAACTCCCTGACCTCTCGGACGACAACGATTAACCTAGGTGTATCCCTAATTCGCAAACCAGGTGGTTGGCATGTTCTTCACCGGGAACTACATCTATCCCACCGGATGTTCTTATCTCAAAAATAAAATCATAATTCATAAATATCATCAAAGTATCATTCAGCTCAAAAATATTCGTCAAAAGGGATGCCACCCGACCTTATACCCAGAATTCATCAAAAGTACTTCTTCAAAAATCCTCAAAGTAGTAACTTACAAACTTACAACAAATATCTCGAACCACAATACTTTGAACATCACTAAGCATCAACAATGATAATGAAATAGTTTTTACAACATTAACAGTATCAATCAGAAATGCATCACCAATTAACTCCAAGGCTCATTAAATAAATGAATAGTACACAATTAATCATTTTTACATAAATCAAACATAAACATAATGATACCAATAATACTTACAGAAACCTACTAAACACCAGCATCCAAGAACATAAAAGATCACAAATTCTCAAATAATTAAAAAGAATATCCTCAAATTCACAACAAAAACACGATAATAATTATTAAACTAATAAGTACGATCAGTTTAATAACACAAAAATTATCTTAAGACCATTATGGCCCTACTGACATGGTACAATTTTTATTTATAATTTTTGGACTCTGAAAGTATTTTTAAACGTTAATTTACAGAATACCCAATAAAGCCAATATAATAATTAAAAATAAAAATAAACGCCCAAAATTTACTACAAATTTACATAACATCTATAAACTCACAGTAATACATAATATATAAAGAAATGAATTTTTCGGCTTCTAGAAATAATATTCACAATTTATATACTGACAGAAACGAAAATGCAAAAACAGATAAATCAATTAAATAAACATGTAAACAGTAGGAAAAAATTATTCCAAGGGATGAAATACATACTATACATATAACATGATTCACAAAAAATAATTTCTACAATTTTAACATTCGTTCAATAATTATTATACATATAAGCCAAAAACACACAAAATACCAAATAAATCGAATAAATACCAAAACTCAGAGAAAAAATATTTTTCTATATACAATACTCATACAGCATCCATCAACTATATTGACATCAAATTTCGTCAACAATTCCATTCAAAAAGTATTTTAAACAATTTTTCTAGCGAAATAATCTAATACCGAAAAATACTCTAATCTCTATCGTTCAAAGATAACTACTAGTTACCTGGAACGTCGGGAGGAGAGCTGAGTCTAAAGAGATAGTTAAGAGTTACGCATACAATCTAATTCCTCTTCTAACCCCGAAGCACAACGAACGATAATTTGTAGCATCAAGTCACTAGGCGTTTCTTCTTGAACATTGAAAAATCTCATTTCGCACTGCTTTGTTCCAACCATGATTGCCGGTGAGCACAAGCTCGGATTCTAAATCGCTCCGGTCAAAGTTAAGAACAAGATGTTGTAAACGTTTTTTCCAAATTTGAAGGCCATCCAACGGTTAGATCTCTGGCTACGGTTATTTTCGTGAAGGTGTGATAGGAAAAACCGGGTTGAACCTTTCTATTCTTTTCCTCTTCCTTTTCTCTCTTTCTTTTCTTGAAAACGGTGAGGGTTAAATGAGAATGATGCTGAACTTCTTTTAATAAAAATCAGAATTTTATGGCAAGGAAAAATGAAGGGTTTAGGAGAATGTTATTGAGGGATTAAATGAGCGGTTACAAGAGATCCAAAGGTTAGCTTAATAAGCACCAAAACTCTTCATCCTCCACTCCAAAATGCTGATTTTTGGCCAGCATAAAATGCCACACGTGATGTACCATTTCATCACTCCAGTCGGTCCAACAATGTTACAAAAACGCTATGCAGCAAAACTGTATCCTAAACGCCTAAATAAATAACGAAACTAATATAACCTTTAAAATAAATAACTAACAACTTAAAATAAATATATATAAATATATCACAATATATAAATATATATACACATTTTCACAACACATTCCAAAATAATTTAAATAATAAATTATTTATTTTTACGAACAAAATATCATTTTAAAATAATCTAACATAAAAAATAAAGGGTGAAAATTACGGGGTGTTACAATCACTCCCCCTTAAAAGAGTTTCGTCCTCGAAACTTCAAAACAACCAAGAGACAAAAGAGAATACTCAAGATAAAGAACATTAAGAAAACAGAACTCGATGGATTTTAGTTAACTAAACAACTTTGCAGGTATGAAATTTGATAACTCAAATAATATACATTTTATTTTGGAAGACCAAAAGAGTTGTATAGTAAAGAAGCACGGTAACAACCATCATGTTATAAAATGTGAAAGAACCAAAGACAAGAGAAAGTTTAAGGTAAAAATATTTGCACAATAAACTATATGTAATTTTGCAATAGAAGTAGGAATAAATATTTACGTAAAATTATAAAAGAATAAATCCGACCATACATAAATATTTTTAGAAAAGAAACGAAGAAGAAAAAGTTCGTAAATAGATAGCCAAACCAATTTAAATAGAGGTAACCACACGGGTTTATACTCCACTTAAAGAGATAAGAACACTTTAATAAAGAGTAGCTAGCTGCTTTATTAAAATAGCACTTACGAACACAAGTCATGACATATGTTATAAGAGCGTACGTCCTCCTAAACATATATATGAAATTTAAAGTTCACCAAAGAAATTGATAATTTTAAAATAAATTTTTCAACGACGAAACACTAATAATAAATAGGCGATAAGTGATAAATTATAAACAACAATTATAAAATTTGCCAAGTGGACACAAATGTGCATGGAACCACCCATTGCAACCTAGTATCAACAAAACAATATTTGAAAGCCTTCTTATCAAATCAACATTAAAGTTTACCGGAATCACCCAATATAAACTTAATATCAACTCAAAAAGAAAATAAAATCAAAATAGATAAAATGTGTCAACTTATCAAATTGACATACAAGTCACAGGAATCACCCATTATGACTCAATATCAACTCAATCAAGTTTAAAATTTTGACTGAGTATATAAATTTCGTTTTCAAAGAATATAAAACAGATCAGTCAAAACCAAAGAATTAAATAACAAGTATTGAAAACAACCAAAATTTTGCTATGAAATGAGAAAGCACTAAATATTTACACAAGAAACAACAAATAGTAAATGAGATCCTTTCACGCATTTGAGTTTGAAAAAAAATAATGCTAAGAAGAAAAGTAAGTAAAGTAAATGTTGTTGAATGCTAACAAAATAGTTTGCGTCTACAAAACTTATTACCATAATTAAAAGCTAAACAAGGATTAGCATGAAAAATAAAAATATTAAAAGAAAAATATTTATAAATATAGATGGTCAAAGACGGTAAGAAAAATTTGAAGAATATCTTGAAAGACAATTTCATAACCCCTTTCTTTTTCCAAACCATTATAAAACAATTGAAATTAAACGTTTTTCAAAAGAGTATGTCAAAATATTAAAAATAACAAAATGCGAAAGTCAGAAAGTAACTCTAATATGGTTATGAAATATATTAAGTTCCAAGATCTAAAATGTAATTTGGAATATAAACTCAAAGTAGAAAGTTTTGTAAATAATAAAACAGATACGTAGTACTCACATAAAAACAACATTTAATTGAAAAAGAACAGAATATATATAGCGTCGTACATAATAACATGTATATCATGCAACCATCAAGTAAAATAAATGCAATGCAACACACATGACTATATTAAAATAAAATTAAAGCTTATTTCTAAATTGCAAAACGCAAAACAAATTAAACACAACTAAACCGAGAAGGCTATAAATTACTTCGCTTTCGCTACGCACTCTGATAAAAGATAAAATAAATTACATGTAAGAAACCCTGCAAATAATATTAGCAAACTTGGTAGACTAATTCCACCAATAATACAGGTAACTATACATATAACATATGCTCCATAAGCATGAAAGCGCACCACATTCCCATAAGGCTTCCCTTTACTTACTCAACCCATAACACTCTCATTATAGTGAAACAACTAAACTCAATTCTAAACAAATTTTATATCCTATGGCTAACTAATAATTCTAAAGAATCATTAGCAACTCTTTTCAGAGTTTAGGAGCGTCTTGCTCTGATACCAACTGTAACACCCCAGAATTTCAAAGCGAAAAAAGAAAGAAATAATAATAGTATTAAAAGGACAATGGCGGAAACATCGTCTTCTGGGAATGTCACTACCACAAGAAATGCGTTTAAATAACTAAATGATAAACCAACATAAGTAAATAGTGTAAATAAATTAAATTAATTAGAGTAATATTCAAAAGATAAAACTAACTCTTCAACTAACTAAAAGTCTAGGCCTAAAACATCTAACATTTTAATGCTCACATCTCAACCCGAACCCAAAACCAAAGAAGATTCTCATCAACAGGACCTGCAAAATTTATCAACAAACATCCACAATCAGTGGGGTGTAACTAGCAGTTCTCCCAGAACAAAAGAAATCAAAGCATGATTCAGACATAGATTAATAAGAAAGGAAAGAATAAAGTCAAGTCAACTACAATGTGCATCCACTTCCATATAACTCACAAATAACGCAACTGAATAATAAATAGCAAGTGAATTGGATAAAAATAAATAAATCATCTCAAGAGTACTTTTATAAAAATAAAAGTATAGGTAAAACAAGTGATTGAGTTAGAAACCGAACGCCAGTGAATCGCAATTCACTTCCTAAGGTTTGTCAGATAGCAATCTCCAGGTCAGTCTATGGGCTTACGTTCCCCACTGCCTGTGTCTAAGAATGGCCAAACTCCCGATGCAGGGTAGAACACGCAGAACTCCCTAACCTCTCGGACGACAACAACTAACCCAGGTGTACCCCTAGTTCGCAAACCAGGTGGTTGGCATGTTCTTCACCGGGGACTACATCTATCCCACCGGATGTTCTTATCTCAAAAATAAAATCATAATTCATAAATATCATCAAAGTATCATTCAGCTCAAAAATATTCGTCAAAAGGGATGCCACCCGGCCTTATACCCATAATTTATCAGAAGTAATTCTTCAAAAATCCTCAAATTAGTAACTTACAACCTTACAACAAATATCTCCAACCACAATACTTTGAACATCACTAAGCATCAACAATGATAATGAAATAGTTTTTACAACACTTACAGTATCAATCAAGAAATGCATCACCAATTAACTCCAAGGCTTATTAAATAAATGAATTGTACACAATTAATCATTTTTACATAAATCAAACATAAACATAATGATACCAATAATACTTACAGAAACCTACTAAACACCAGCATCCAAGAACATAGAAGATCACAATTTATTTCTGATTAACAAGCTCTCAAATTATTAAAAAGAATATCCTCAAATTCACAACAAAAAACGATAATAATTATTAAACTAATAAGTACGGTCATTAAAATAACACAAAAATTATATTACAACCATTATGGCCCTACTGACATGGTACAATTTTTATTTATAATTTTCGGACTTTAAAAGTATTTTTAAATGGTAATTTACAGAATACCCAATAAAGCCAATATGATAATTAAAAATAAAAATAAACCCCCAAAAATTACCAAAAATTTACATAACATGCATAAACTCACGGTAATACATAATATATAAGGAAATGAATTTTTCGGCCTCAAGATATAATATTCACGATTTATATACTGACAGAAGCGAAAATGCAAAAATAGATAAATCAATTAAATAACATGCAAACAGTAGGAAAAAAATTATTCTAAGGGATGAAATACATACTACACATATAACATGATTCACGAAAAAAAATTTCAGCAATTTTAACATTCGTTCAATAATTATTATGCAAATAAGCTAAAAACGCACAAAATACCAAATAAATCGAATAAATACCAAAACTCAGACAAAAATTATTTTTATATATACAATATTCATACAGCATGCATCAAGTATTTTCACGTCAAATTTCGTCAATAAATTAATTCAAAAAGTATTTTAAACAATTTTCCTAGCGTAATAATCTAATACCGAAAAATACTCTAATCTCTATCGTTCTAAGATAACTACTAGTTACCAGGAACGTTCGGGAGGAGAGCTGAGTCTAAATAGATAATTAAGAGTTACGCATATAATCCAATTCCTCTTCTAACCCCAAAGCACAACGAACGATAATTTGTACATCAAGTCACTAGGCGTTTCTTCTTGAACATTGAAAAATCTCATTTCGCACTGCTCTATTCCAACCATGATTCCCGGTGAGCAAAAGCTCGGTTATTTTCGTGAAGGTGTGACAGGAAAAACCGGGTTGAACCTTTCTATTCTTTTCCTCTTCCTTTTCTCTCTTTCTTTTCATGAAAACGGTGAGGGTTAAATGAGAATGATGCTGAACTTCTTTTAATAAAAATTAGAATTTTATGGCAAGGAAAAATGAAGGGTTTAGGAGAAGGTTAATTAGGGATTAAATAAGCGGTTACAAGAAATCCAAAGGTTAGCTTAATAAGCACCAAAACTCTTCATCCTCCACTCCAAAATGATGATTTTCGGCCAGCATAAAACGCCACCCGTGTTGTACCATTTCATCACTCCGGTCGGTCCAACAACGTTACAAAAACGCTATGCGGCAAAACTGCATCCTAAACGCCTAAATAAATAACGAAACTAATATAACCTTTAAAATAAATAACTAACAACTAAAATAAATATATATAAATATATATACACATTTTCACAACACATTCCAAAATAATTTAAATAATAAATTATTATTTTTACGAAAAAAATATCATTTTAAAATAATCTAACACCAAAAATAAAGGGTGAAAATTATGGGGTGTTACAATATGTGTGCAGGAATTTTTCACATAATAGCTTGGTTCGCTAGCCAATTGAAAAGATCGCAAAAAGATCAAGGAAAACGTACGGCTGTTTGGGCAGTCACCCGATGAAGCCGGGCGACACACGCCCGATCGGGCCCGCGAAGAAACAGCACAAGGAATTAAAAAACGGAAGCAGCCGATGGGATGGGGCACCAACGCCCGATCGGGCAGGCTTCTGTCAACGAAAAGAGGGTAGCCCGATAAGATCGGGCCACATCGCCCGATCGGGCGTCATTCCGTCAATTCCTAGAACGACAAAGCTCAGCAGCGCCCAATGTCATCGGGCGACCACGCCCGATCGGTCCCGGGAACGGATTACTGGCGACAATACCGAAGAAAATACGCCTGATGTTGTTGGGCTCTACTCGCCTGATCGGGCTGTCTACCGCGACATCATTAATTCGGGTTTTCCCACTCTTTTTTTTTCCCATTCATCTCACAATTTCTTTTTCTCTCTCCTTCAAGCCCTAACCCCCAATTCTCACCTTCTTCCCCAAATTCTCCATTCACCATTAAAGACCTCCATCTAAGTTACTTCTATCTTCACATAATCACTCCTCTCATCATCCCCTGCCAATTTCTCACTCCTTCCTCTTCATTTTCTTTCACTCCATCTCTCACATCCATTTTCTTCCTCCTTCCTTCCACCATTAAAGTGAGTGAAAAGCTTCCTTCCATCATCCCCCATTAGAGTGAGTGTGAAGTCCTCTACATTCTTCTAAGCAACATGAATTTGAGGAGGCGTCGCGAATCTGGCACCGGGTCTCAACCACCACCACACCGGTCCCCAGGGACGAGACTTTTTCGGACGTCATCTTTTCGTCGGCAGAGCAGCGTGAAAGGTTTCAGCACAAAAAAGGGCGCGAGATGAGTCCTACTTACTTTCTTGATATCAAATTTTTTAGTAAATTGGGTATTGCATCTGAATTCAAGGATTTCATGAAAATAATAGGGATGGAATCATTTTTTTCCTTGCATGTTAATACATATCCTGTCCTTGTCTATGAATTTTATAGTAGTCTTGAGGTTACCAAACCCCGAATTGGACCCGTCTCATATGTATCATTTAGACTACTAAATCAGGACTTTCACCTATCCCTACCAGAATTTGCAAGAATTCTTCGAGTTCAATGTCTTGGGGAGATTGGGCACCCCCCTAACTACCACCATCGTGGCACCTACTTTGCCATCACAGGTGATGAAAATGAGTTCACCCTACAACATTGTAAGGGCAAATACATCCACCAACCCATCTTCAAAATTTGGGTCCGGTTTATGTCTCGGTACACTTGTTTGGGAGGGTGGAAGGACAATTAATCAGGGGAGATGAACTGTACTTAATAGGAAGCTACATGCTTAAAGGGACGCGTCACCCATTTCAATACAACATCCTTCACCATATTGCGCTCCAGATGGAGCGTATTGCTACCACATATCCCAAGAGGCGAGCGGACGGTACCTTGACCTCTCGTGCCATTGTGAATGGGGGGTAGGTCACTCTTTTTGCTAGGAAAATCCCCGGTTTTGACGAGTCTCGCTACTAGCCAGCCATAGGACCTACCCTCATGGATTATGCTTTCCTAGATCGTCTCCATTGGTTAGAGAGGGCTGGGGATAAATACTAGTGGCGCATCAACGGGAGGCGCTCTATTGAGCCGCCTAGTCCCTTAGCCAAAATCGGACACAGGCAGCCCCATTACCACCTTCCCATTGCTTGGTACCGACTTTCCCACCTCCGTCCCCGAGATACCCCCGGGCGCACCTTTCACCGCCTCATTCGATGATATTGCCTCTACTTGTGATGCTCCTCCTCCTTCTTTTGATTTTCAGGACCTGATGAGCATGCTCCAGCGGATGGAGTCTGGCATCACTGCCAATTCTACAGCCATCTAGAGCACCGGCTAGCGGGTTGATGCCAACTCTGCAGCTCTTCAGAGCATTAGCCAACGTGTTGATACATTGGCCAATGATCAACACCTAGCTATGTATCCCATGTACGATGAATACTGCAGATTGCATCGGATTGCTGAAACAGACGTGCACCCATCTTGGTACACTTGGAACCCGAGTTGCACCAGTAGGGATCTAGTAGTAGGGGTGGCGGAGGTGAGGATGATGATGGTGATTGCATTTCCATGGATGACTGATATCCATGCCTTTCCTTTCCCTTGTTGCAATGAGGCCATTGCAACGTTCAGCTTGGGGAAGGATTTCTGTAAGTACTTCCCTTTCTTTTACTGTTTTTTAGGTTAGTTAAGTTAGTTTACTTGCTTTGAAAAAAATGAAAAATCACAAAAAATGAAATATTGCTGAAAAAAAACACAAAAATACGAGTTGAATATGAATAGATTGATTGCTTCCATGTGCCCCGAACTTTGCTTTAAAAAAATTATTTAACTCATTAAACTGGATAGTTGGGCATTTGTGATTGGGATGTTGTGATGTGATCTCTGATTGCCTTGATCTTAAGTGGATTTTGATGATAAAGCGATTACTTTAACTACATGCTTGAATTGGTTAGATTGTGAGAATTCATTCTAGCCCTCGGATTTATATCTACATCCGGTCTATTCATGTGTGTTAGTTCCTCGTAGCATTCTTATCTTGGCTTTGGCATTGTACTCGTTGATTTCTGGTGACTTTGGACATGTGCTGTGATAGAGGCGTTCATTTGTTTAATTTTTAAGCCTTAGAGTTGTTTAATGAATCATTTTCCCCCCTAGCCCCGCTGAGCCTAATGACTTTTTTTTTTTTTGGATCTATATTAAGCCACATTACACGCCTTGAGCCTTTACAATGACTATTATCCCAAGCCCAGCTTGGGGAAGCATTTGTTAGGTTGATATTATATTGTGTGGTTGATTCCGTAGGGTGGTTGGAAAATAATGTTATGTTGGTACAAAGTAAAGTGGAAAAAAAAAGCAAAGAAATAATACATGAAAAGCCTCCATGATCTTCACTCATTAAGTTTCAAGAAATTCATGAGAATTATTTTGAAGGAGACAATTATTGGTTGGTTCGTGAAATTTGGTTATTATCTTGGTCATGTTGTTAATGCCATGGGAGTTGTTTTGACCACACCTAGTCTTACTAGTGTTTTTGCTCCCCTTTTCTTGGCTTTTCCACCACATTCCTTAAATAATTTTCGTACCTCTACTTGAGCCCCATTACAATCCTGAGAAAGACCTTTTGAGTACGTGTTTGATTGTTTATTGGAATAATACTGAGTCAATATGCCAAAGTTGAAGATTAAGTTTTTTATTTGAGTCGACCTGATTAGGATGAGCGATTTTATACCTTTCTAAACACATGAGAGAGTGAGTGGGAAGGGATATTATGGTTGGGTTGATGAGCGACCAGGGCACATTTTATGCTCGCCACGGAATTTAGAGGAGTGACACCTCGGTGAGCACCTTTTCAAGATTTGCATGATATGTAGGGCAGCTGCATCTGATGGTTTGCTTAAGTGATTGGTGGTCAGGGTGATCTGTGCAACTGAACTTGAATTTTGCTTGCTTGAACGATTTTGCGTTGAAAATATTTGGGTTTAAAATTTCATATCTGAGGGGTGAAGCAGTTTTATTCATTTATGATGTGCTTTGCTTGGGGACAAGCAAAGGTTTAGCTTGGGGGAGTTTGATGTTATGGTTTTACATAGAGTTTTTTCCCCCACTTACAAGCTAAAAAGGATGTCAATGGTGCTCTTAGGAGTCATTTTGTGCTAACTTTCTCCATCTAGTTGTGGAATTCTGTTCTGTGTCAAATTGTAGGTGTTAGGGAATTATTTCCATATTTTCTACTATTATTTGACCGCTACATCGGACTAGAAAGGTTTTATGCGGAGTTCCAAATTTCCGAGGATACTTTCCGGGACCCTTGAGCAAAGGAAGAAATGAAGACTTGGCATTGTAGCCAAGAACGAAGTAATGGATCCAAGCCCGATCTGATCGGGCAGAATACGCCCTATCCGGCGCCCACAAGGGAGACAATCAGTTTTTGTTGCGGGCCCGATCGGGCGCTTTCGCCCTGTCGTTAGTACGTTGCGGAGCCCGATCGGGCGGTTCGGCCCGATTTGATCGCGCATGTTTAAGCGAAGTTTTGGGCTCGATGCTGAGAACTGGTGGGTCGCCCTGAAGGATTTTGTCCTCGATCAAGTGTAACAAACTAAATGTATATGGACAAATTATAAAGATAATATATTCAATAATATTAGGTGACCGCAACGTTTTCTTTGAAAGCTAATTGCGGTTTGTTGGGCTAATATATTTAGGCCAACTACTAATATGTATTGGGTCCTATGAGGTCACACAATGTGACAACCCTTGGATATTACCCAAATCCATTTGTGAAGTAGGTTGGGCGGTTTTTGTGTTTGGATGGAAGAGTTGTAACTCATGAGTTTATTAGGCTCATAATGTATGACATTATGAGGCAAAATGAAGCCTCATGAATCATCTCTTTGTAACCACCCTATATAATCATATGGGGGTTACAAAGGTGATGTGATTACATCATTTTAGTAAAGAAAATCTGATTTTCTTTGCTCTCCTCTCTCCCCTTCATTCGGCCATCTCTCACCTCCAAAGCAAGAGGATTCTCTCTTCAGTACTAGCATACGTGGTGATCTAAGGGTTGTTCGTGGACCAACACTAGAGGAACGGCGTTTGACGTTCTAAAGGATCTCCACTAGAAGGCTCGGGGTGGAAGTGGAATTCATGCATCAAGAGGTATATTTTATACTCTTTATAGATTCATGTTAATTTATGCAAAGATCTTGGTGTTAGATGTTTGAGTATGTGATACTCGTTTTCCGCATTAAGCATCTAAATTCCTACACGCCCGGTGCATCGGGCGTGTCGGCCCGATATCGTCGGACGATGTGCTTTTTTGTCTTGTTCTTTGCTTTTATTGAGCCCGATTTCATCGGGCATACTTGGCCCAATCGGGCGAGTGACCCGACACGCATATTTAATGATTTTCGGGCTATTTTTTATAAGACTTTTCCTAGTTGTTTTAGGTTTAGTATAAATAGAAAAATCAGAATATTACTATTCATATCTTGGTTTTGAGCCATTATTTTTCATAGTTTTCTCTAGAGAATTATTCAAAAACCCTAGTTTACTACTTTTCGCTTTGGATTCAAGATCAAACATTTGGATTATTCACAAGTTCAATATAGTTCTTTAATTTGGTAATATTCTTCATTGCTTTCTCTATTATTGATTACATTGATTTCTTAGTTATTTGCAATAGTTCAAAGTATGAATTTTAACATTGATTTTGTTATTGTTTTCGCAAGCATGAGTGAGTAGTTTTATTTCTAGGATTATGGGGACCTATGTATGCAATGAGGGATTGATAGATTAGTGCAATTACCTTTTATTTCAATTGTTTCTTGTGATTGAATCGTTCATGCTAGATTTATGAATTAGGCCTGATTTGTATTTCTATTATTGCAATATTGAATCTGCTTCGAGAGGAGAGATTTCGTATAGGCTTTCAATCATTAGGCAGAGTGATCCTTTACCATGCGAGAGCGGCTAGGTGATCTTTGAGGGAGGTAATGTTCGAGAGAAATTACATGTGCCCTAGATAAATTGACTTATTAGGTGGTTATTATTCGTCTCTGATTTCCCGAATTGTATGCATAGCGATCCATAGTCCTAGTTCTTTATTAATAAATTCTTACTTTTGTATTTAGTTCTATCATTTGCTTAGTTGAGTCACACGCCCATTTTCATCTGATTTAGTTAGTATAATATTAGAATTCAGATACAATAGTATAACTTTCTCCCTGTGGATTCGATCCTGACTTCCCTGACTACTTGTTAATGGACCTTAGGTTATTTTTGATAAGGTGATACGACTTTAGCCCGTTAGGAGGCATGGTCATGATGGCCGTTATTTTAGTAGGGTCAATTTCAGTCT
Organism: Beta lomatogona; assembly: GCA_947646795.1. Classification (NCBI taxonomy): domain Eukaryota; kingdom Viridiplantae; phylum Streptophyta; class Magnoliopsida; order Caryophyllales; family Amaranthaceae; genus Beta; species Beta lomatogona. Next base: position 106,831 of record CANSNZ010000494.1, read on the forward strand.
CTCTAGAACTGATGAGATAACCTAGGAGTTTCCCTGAAGTGACCCGAAAGGCACATTTTTGTGGATTAAGTCTCATGTTATATTTTCGAAGTTTCAGGAAGAACTTATCAAGGGCGGTATGGTGTCTATCTCTATCTTTGGACTTAACTATCATGTCATCTACGTAGACTTCTACCTCTTTATGCATCATGTCATGGAGAAGGGTAGTTGCAGTTCTTTGATAGGTGGCCCTAGTGTTTCTTAACCCAAAAGGCATAACGGTATAGTAAAAGGTCCCCCACGGAGTGATGAAGGTGGTCTTTTCCATATCTTCCTCGACCATTTTACCTAATTATATCCCGCATACCCGTCCATAAAGGAGAGGAGGGCATGATTGGCAGTATTGTCTACTAGGACATCTATGTCAGGTAAGGGGAAGCCGTCTTTGGGACATGCTTTGTTGAGGTCTCTATAGTCAACGCACATCCCAACTCTCCAATCCTTTTTAGGCACAGGCACAACGTTAGCAATCCAGTCAGGATAATTAACTACTTTTATAAAACCTGCATTAAGTTGTTTAATGACTTCTTCTTTGATTTTGAGAGCTACACCTGGCTTCATTCTGCGCAACTTTTGTTTGATAGGTTTCATCCCTGCATTAAGGGAATGGTATGATGAGCAATCTCGCGATCGATGCCTCCCGTGTGCTAGTAGGACCACGCGAATACATCGATATATTCAACGTTTTGATTAATTGAGTGCGCTCGCATTCGCTTAAAGTTAATCTAATTCTTACCTCCTTTAATTCATTATTATCTGAAAGATTTTTTTTCTGTTTGCTCGATGATTAGAGTCTTATTTTCATGTTCTTCCATTGCTTTAATTATTTCTTTTTCAGATTCATTGTTGCAATCAGAAGGAGAAGGAGAAGAAGAAGTAGAGATATTGCACAAGTCATAAGCAAATGAGTTCATATTATTGAAATCGGATATCATAGAGTTGAACAATGACTCAGCATAAATTAAAGACTTTACTTGGACACTAAGGCTCTATTCTTTTGGACTGAATAGACCTGAACTGAACTGAATTTGTCTGAACTGAACTGATCTGATCTGAACTGAACTAAACTGAAATGAATGAAAATGTGAGAGGAAACTAACTGAATTGAACTGAATAAACCTGAACTGAACTGAATAAACTTGAATTGAACTGAAGTGAACTGAATTTTCATTAATTCAGTCCAAAAGAACAGAGCCTAAGATCGACAGGCTTAGACACAGTCCCAACTGGAACACTAGACTCAACAAACTCGGACTCAGACTCTGACTAAGATGACTCAGACTCTTCAAACATCGGCTCTTCCCCGGTGGTGAAGATCATCTTCTTTCCTTCTGGAGTAGTCAGCTTGATAGTCTTCCTCCATCCTTGCATGGTGCCACTTGAAGTAGTGATCAGCATAGCAGGGTCGAAATCCCCATTTTATAGCACAGCCTGGATATGAGCAGTATTATTTGGGCATTTGACTCGTTCTCGACCGAATATAAGTCCCAATGCCTTGTAGTCTAAACAGTCTTCAGTGAACGGTTTAATTTTGGGATCAGGAATCCCTTCTTCTAGAAAGTGACAATCCATAAATATTTGAAAGGGTAGATCACTCCCTCCTGAGCCTGATAGAATGGTTCAAGGAATTCATATCAAGGATAATCTTCTCCTTGCCTCAAAAACTGCCCATTCAGAGTGGGTTGATAGGGAGGAAAAGGGATACTATCCTTCTTCTTAGTATTGTGATATTCCATCCGTTGTGCAATACGTTCTCTGAGCTTTTTCCTGGTCGGCTTGTATCCTAAGCCAAACAAATTTTTCACTATTTTAAAATAAGTGACAGGAGGTGCTCTAGACTTCTTACTACCCAGTGACATGCCTCGAAAGTGTCCATTCTTGCGCATGATGTAGTTGACTGCTAGACTGGAGAAGTAATCAAAGTCAAATAGCGCTAAATCCTCTTCAACGAGAGCTACCTCTTCGGGAATGAATCCTGGAAGATCTTCATCCTCATCATCATGGTCTATGTGGATAAGAGGTTTGTCGATTACTTGTACCTTCATTGTATAGACATCGATAGTTATGGGAATGTCATCCACAATCTTCTTGACCTTTTGATGCAAGGAAGATAGGACCGCACCAAGCTCGTGAAGCCATGGTCGTTCTAACAGTAAGTTGAATGAGGCCTTGATATCAATGACCTAGAAAATAGTACACTTTTCTATAACCTCTCTGAGAGATGTTTAAGTTCCAAAGGATTGACTACGGGAATTGTCGTATGCTCGGATGCCCGGATGTGACCGGCCGAAATCCTTATATTTAAAACCTAGGTGGCGCGCAATTTGTAATGGACACACCTTAATTGCGGATCCATTGTCTACTAATGTCATTGGGTCATTCATACTCATGCATGCTATAGTAAGATGCAGAGCCTTGTTGTGCTTACTCCTTTCAAAAGAGAGGACATCATCAGTAAAGGAAATAATATTTCCTTGGATTGGCTTATCAACAGTCAGGAAATTGACCAATCCATCAGGAGAGGTGAAAGATGACACGTTCATCTTTGTGAGGGCATTTAGTAGTGACATGCGATGCTCATGAGAAGGAGCTATCAATTGCCAAATACTAATTTCTGCCTTTGTCTTCATGTGTAGTTGAATGAGAGAGTTCTCTTTGTGAAGAAGCTCTTCGGGGAGATGCGAGATGATTTGGGAGGGTTGTCTTGAACTGGCTGAATTAGCCTTCCAGTTCGGGTAAGCACTCAAACTACTTCCTCTTCATTACTTTTGTACCAATCCATCGCTAAAGTGATGCGATTGGTTTGGGGATCAATGATTCCTTCGTCGTCGTATAATCCCGGAGGTGGAGGGATCAATGTTCCCTGGATATAGTCACTTTAAGCAGTGACATAGTCATCTTCCTCGTCACTATCTCAAATACCGTTGATATCTGTGTCATTTCAGCAACGATGGTAGTGGGGACAGGATCCCCTATTGGTATGATGAGATAGGATGGATCATGACATCATTGATCCTCGGAGATAACCGGGAACTTGGGTTAGCGGCCTATCTTGATTTTTAGGCTTCTTCCCCACAGGAGGAATAGGGAGTCTCTTGTCATCAATCATATCTTGAATGGCGTGCTTCAGCGAGTAGCAGTTCTCCGTTTTGTGACCATTCCCTCTATGGTATTTGCAGTAAGAATTCTTTTCCCAACCTGCTTTTTTCTAACTGTCTTTCGGATCGGGAGTCGGTCCAATTGGAAACAGAGCGCCCTTTGAGTTGAGGTGATCAAAAGTGGTGGCATACGACATGCCTATTGGAGTGAATGTCCTTCTTACATTCCTCTAGAAGGATCTTTGGGGAGCCTCAAGAAGGTTCACCTCTCCACGTTTAGAAGTAGATCCATAATCATTCTTCTTGTTGTTGTTATTGCCCTTATAATAACGATTGTCATTTTGGGCATTTTTCAACAAGTCATCTTCGATTTGCACACCTATGTCGTATAGCTTGGTGAAATTATCGATACCCAAGTACTTGAGATGAATTTTGTACTTGGGCAACAAGTTGTTGACGAAGATGTGGACGCGGTCCTTGTCGGCAGGTCTGGAGATCATATAAGCAGACTTTCCCTCCACTTATTAAGGTAGGTGCTAAAGCCTTCATTCTTATCCTCCATCAGTACTTCCAATTCCCTTAGTGATGTTTGGATTACAGTGTTATGTTCATATTGCTTCATGAACTATCTAGTGATATCACCCCATGTTTCAACATGTTTGGGGTCTGTAGGCGTGGATTTTTCATTCCTTTATGCCTACAAGCGGTGTGAGCGCGTTTATTTTACTGCCCCATTGTTAAGGTTTTATTAAAAAGGAAAAATTGTTTTAAATAAGTCAACATTTGCGCGGTCTTCCCATTTTAAGTCAACCTTTTGATTATCCCTAATTAAGTTAGGCTTGTATGTCTGTTTTCTTCTATTGAGTTTTAACCTATTTGTGACTTATTTAGTTGGTTCGTGTTATCAATTTCTTTCATAATAATTTGTGAATTAGTCTTGCATAGACCTTGTTCACAATAACATTACGGTGACCAAGGCCAGCTATATGACATAGTGACCCTTTTAATCATATAGTGATCTTTTAAAATCTTAAGTTACACTATTCTATTATTATCAAACATAGTGACAGTTTATTTGGATACAATCAGCCTTTCTTATATTAGTTTACCATGACCAGATTTTCACTTTATGACATAGTAACCTTTTTTCTCACATATTAACCCTTTACAATTTATATCTACTCATCTTTTGTATCTAATTTTTTTTAATATAGTGACCTTTTTTTTTTTTTAAATCACATGTACTAGCATTAGGTTCACATTAATTTAGTGTGGACCAAATCCATATAAGTTTTTTACATAATTTGTTAGCCTATAGATTAAGACTAAATGACGGGTTAATGAACAAACTCGAGTATTATGATTGCCTTATAGATATAAACTGAGAAACTAATAAATGCAAAATATTTGAATAAAGAACTTAATGTATCCAAGGACAAGGCAAGAATGTGCTCAAAAAGATGGTGGTAAATAATTTCTATTGTATAATATATAACAAAAGATTCTTATCTCTACAAGATTGGTTACATCTAAGTATAATTAATGATTGAGTACATTAAGAAAGGAGACCCTTGTTTTAACAAAGCATCTAGAGACAGATTCAAGGCTGTCCTCAAGCTTAAGGATGACAATTTCTAATGTTTCTAAGTGCTTCCTCACAACCTTTGATTCAGCATTCTTACACAAGGTGTAATCTAAGTTCTCAACCTCAGTAGCATTTTCTGAATTATGAGACAAATTTTTGGACTTGACAAGTTTATTAACCAAGGACCAACCGCGTGTTTGAGATACTTTCTTCTTCCTCATCACGTATGATAGAAGAGACTTCAAAGTTGCAAGACTAATTATTTCTGCCTCCTTTAGAACTCTTGTAATGGATCCATCGTTTTTCCTTTGTTTCAAACCACAACTCTCTTCGAATTACTTCAAATTCACAAGACACTTAGAAAGCATTTTGTTGATCTTTTTTCTTGACACCAAAAATGCATGGATGCCTTCATCATTGCTTCCCCTACGAAAAGCTAATTTTAAGTCCATAATGGATTCCTTCATCTGAGATAGTGCATCGAGGATAGAACTAGAGGAGTCCAATGTTGCAAGGGACCCATCTAGGACCTCTTCAACCTCTACCCTTTGATGTTCATGGGAAAGAACGTGTTGGTTGTGTTGCAAATGAATTAAATCGTTAATATGCTCGTGTAATTCCTTCACACTGCACAAGTTTTGGGCTAATGAAGATGATGATCCTGCTTGTGAGGCCCTTAGCCTGCGGAGGTGATTCTCAATGCTTGCATCGAGTGGGTGAGACGTGGATGGCAAACTGATTGAACGGGTGTGGAAAGAAGATTTTGGAGTTGCCATTTCTAGATTTAATTAAGAGATAAAAGTTCAAAACTATTGAAGGTTTTGAAAGGAATAGAAGATATGATGTTTGATTATTCAAGAAGCGTTGGCCAACCGATATATATAAACGAGATAATGTGGATCAATGCGGAGGCTTACCATGGATGCCGCCTTTTAATCCTCATGTACACCAACTGAAGATTCCAACATATCAAAGTGCACGAGCAGCATACGAGAGAATGGCAGACACAAAAAGACAAGCATTGGATATCCCACATGGGGCCGACATCAATAAACTTGAAACGCGACCTCATCAATAGAATCAGGCCGTTTCTAGTAAACAGTCCGAGATGGCGTTCACGGCCACATTAAAGGACAATTTTCCCTCTTGTCAGACTCATCGTAGTCATACACGTGTCAAAGGATTACGCATACTGTCAGATGAACATTACTACTATAAATAGCCAAATAGTACTATTCTGCGGTACATTCTCTCACATTCTAAGCATTACTTTCTCTCTCTATATATCTCTCTCTAAAATCCTTATCGACACTTACCGACTTGAGCGTCGGAGGGGGTTTCCTCGCATCCCCCCGAGGGTACTTTTACGTTTGTCTTCCTTGCAGACTTCCAGTCTCGGACGTCCACTCTCATACCTGTCGGACATCTCTTTGTCCGCCACCGTTTCAATACCGAAACAACTTGGCGCTAGAAGGAGGGGCTTTCTATCCTTGCGAAGCGATCATGGAAAAAGACAACCGATACAAGTCGTGGTCCACCTGGACTAGAGATCCGCCAAGGATCTTCTCATCCCGCAATTACCGGATCCATCGGTGCACCCCGGTTCCATCCCAACATGCCCGAGAGCAACAACGATCGGCGCACTCCCCGAGAATAATGTAACTCGGGTAAACCCCGGTGGCGTCCCTTTTAATTTGGCTCGGTTGAGTCAATTTTCTCCTGATCAACTGCAAACTGTGGCATCCTTCATTCAAATGTTACAAGGCACTCCTCAGCCTAACAACATTCCTGCACCTAATACCAAAGGCGTTCAACACCGTAAACGATCACTGGCTATGGCCGGTAGAAACGTTGACGGTACGCCAGTAAGGAGGATGCGTACGTTAGTGCAAGAGGAACGCCAGATGGAAAAACAAATCGATGACCCGAGTACGAGGAAGTAGACTTGGAAACCGAGGATCTTAACAATTCGGAAGAGAATCAATGCCGCTCATACCGAGAGTACAAAGACCACCGGTGTTAGTAACTACTCGGGTGGCGGACATCTGTTAATCAAGCCCAAACTCTCCCATTCGTGCCGGAGGTTTTGAATTACCCAATGCCGAGAATCAAAATGCCATCATGCAAATTTGACGGCAGCTCAGATCCCGATGATCATGTCGCATCCTACGAGGGGCACATGTATCTATACACGCAGGTAGACGCTATCTGGTGCAAGGTTTTCCCGTCTACTCTTACTGGCATAGCTCAAACTTGGTTTAAGAGTCTCAAACCTGGTAATGTGTCCAGTTTCTCTCAACTCTCATCTATGTTCGGTACTCACTTTGTAAGCAATAGGCGTCGTGAGCGCACAACCGGGGAATTATTGTCGGTCGGCAAGGGGGGAAACCGAATCTCTCCGGGATTACATTGGGCGTTTTAATGTAGAGGTTGTATCTATTCCTAGGCTACAGCAAGACGTAGCAGTCCTAGCCATGATGACGGGATTAAGAGAAGGAACTGCGTTCAAGAGTTATCTCGGCCGAAAATCTTTCACATCATCAGGGCCAGTGCTTGGCAAAGCAAATGATTTCATAAGAGGAGAATAATTTGAGAAGGCAGCTAGCTGCCAACATCGTGAGTCCGACAAGAAGAAAGAGGATAGATCACGGAGGGATAAGGGTCGTGAAGTTGATCGTGGCCGGGATGAAAGAAAAGAAGCTAATGTGGTCAAAAAGGAAATGACCGAGAGCCGAGATGGCCGGGATAAAGGTGAACGCAAAGATAGATTTGATGCATACACCCGACTCACAACTTCCCGGGCACAAATATTCACCATGAACAAAGAAAGTGACAAATGGCAGAGACCAAAGAAGATGTTTCACGGAGATCACGACCATGTACTAGACCGAAGGCTAGGCACCTAAAGGATAATCTGGAAGATCTTATCCGCAGAGGGTACTTCACCCAATATAAAGCTCAGACCAAAAGAGGCGATTTGATGAAACCCAGAGATCAGAATGTTCAATCTCGGATAGGATAAATTCATGTGATTAGTGGCGGTCCAATCCATGGCGGAAGTGTTAGTGGGGCGAAAGCAAGTCTAAAGGAGTTCCGGCATCAAGTAAACTTTAATGAGAGTTGCCGGTGGAGAAAGCCACCAGCCATGCCAGCCATGTCTTTCTCATTGAGAGGATGCAAGGCATGTGATTTAACCTCATGACGACCCACCGGTGGTCACCTTGAAAGTTGCAAACTGTTTGATTCATAGAATTTTGGTGGATGGAGGAAGTTCCACTAATATTCTATTCCTATCTACTTTCGAGAAATTAATGATAGGCCGGGAGCTCTTACAGCCAGTCCGATACCCAGTGATCGGATTCACTGGAGCATCCGCGATACTAGAAGGGATTATAAAGTTACCGGTCAGGGTTGGCGAGAACAGTGAAGCTCGAGATGTGATGGCCGAATTCCTGGTAGTAGATGTTCCGGGAGCATATAATGCAATAATAGGAAGACCACTAATTCACGATGTTCAGGGAGTGGTATCTACTTACCACTTGACCATGATGTATGTATCCAATTCGGGTACGACAAAGAAGATCGGGGAAACCATGAAACAGCAAAATCATGCTATTTAACGGCTTTAAAAACAACAAGCAAGAAGAGTTCCTGTTGAAGAATTATGCACGCCAACAAGGAAAGAAAAAAGAGTTAAGAAGAAGGCCTTGGCAGAAGAAGAGCAATCTGAGAAGAGCAATCAGGGAGATGCTATGGACGTAGCCATGGAAGAGCTTGAATCTCGGCCAGAGGATTTGCCAAGACCCAAGCCTGAGGGAGAGTCCAAGCTGGAAATGTTGGCGGATGATCCAGAGAGGACTGTGGCCGTCGGAATAGATATGGACCTAGAGGTCAGGATCAACCTGATAACTCTCCTACGAGAAAACGCCAATGTATTCGCGTTCTCGGCGGATGAGATGCCAGGGATAGACCCGGCCGTGATGGTCCACCGTCTGAATGTCGACAGTTCGGTTCGTCCTGTAAAGCAGAAGAAAAGAAACTTTTCAATAGAAAAGAATAAGGCCGTTAAGGAGGAAGTCGATAAATTGTTGGCGGCTAACTTTATTGAAGTTTGTGATTACCTAGAATGGTTAGCAAATGTGGTTATGGTAAAGAAAACAAATGGCCAATGGCGGATGTGTGTCGATTTCACATATCTCAACAGAGCGTGCCCAAAAGACTGCTATCCCATGCCAAGGATAGATCAGCTGGTAGACTCTACTAGTGGACATGCGCTATTAAGTTTTATGGACGCATTTTCGGGGTACCACCCAATCAGTCATCTGGAAGATGATAGGATGAAAGCAGCTTTCATCACAGACTGTGGAGTTTTTAATTATAAAGCAATGCCTTTCGGCCTGAGGAACGCCGGGGCCACGTACCAGAAACTGGTCGACAAAGTGTTTGCCGTACAGAAGGGAAGAAACATCGAAGTCTATGTGGACGATTCAATCGTCAAGAGCAAAATAGACCGCGAGCACATTGATGATTTAAAAGAGACTTTCAGTACTCTAAGAAGATACAAGATGAAGCTCAACCCAAAAAAATGTGTATTTGGGGTGAGAGCAGGAAAATTTCTGGGATTTATGGTCAGCAAGAGGGGGATTGATGCCAATCCGGACAAAGTGCGTGCTATTATGGATTTGCCAGAGCCGAAGGGGATAAAAGACGTCCAAACGTTAACCGAAAGAATGGTCGCTTTAACCCGTTTCATCTCCAAGTCGGTCGACAAAGCCCTACCCTTTTTCGCACTATTGAGAGGGAATAAAAAATTCGAATGGGGCGAGGAGCAAAGTCAAGCTTTCATCGCAGTCAAAGAGCACCTGAAGACTCTGCCCACCATTACCAGACCAGAAACGGGGGGACACACTACAATTGTATATCTCGGCCTCGCCGAAAACCGTCGCGGCTGTGCTATTGGTTGAAAAGGAAAAGAGGCAGCGACCGATATACTTTGTCAGCCATATTTTGAACGGTCCTGAGAGCCGCTATCAATTGGTCGATAAGATGGCGTTGGCCGTGATAATCGCCGCCAGAAAGCTTATACCATATTTCAATTGTCATCCCATTCAAGTCTTAACTAATCAACCGCTGGAGAAAGCTTTGCAAAGGATGGATAGTTCAGGACGTCTTTTGAAATGGGCAGTTGAGTTGTCGGAGTTCGACATCCAGTATAAACCTAGGACCGCGATAAAAGCCCAAGCTTTGGCGGACTTTATCGTGGAGGCATCCTACGAAGAAGAGCAAGTGGAATAGAGCACTTAGATGTTAGAAGTGGACGGCTCGTCGGCCAGCCGAGTGGCTCGGGGGGCCGGCATTGTAATGACCAGCCCAGAAGGAAACATTTTTGAGTACGCCATTAAGTTCACCTTCCTAGCTTCAAACAATGAGGCAGAGTATGAGGCAGCAATCGCTGAACTGAGGATGTTCATATCCGCTGGGGCCAAGAGCGTATCTTTGAAAACGGATTCGCAGCTAGTTAATGGCCAGTTAAAAGGAGAGTCTGAGGTCCGAGAAGCAAATATGCAAAAATATGTGGAGAAGGCCAGGGAATTGATAGCCCAGTTGACTCACTTTGATGTTCAAGCCATTCCTAGGGCCGACAACACTAAAGTGGACGCACTCTCCAAGCTCGCAAGCTCTGATTCTTTGAACGTTGAAAGATCCGTTATGGTGGAGGTGTTGAAAGAAAAAAGCATCACCGAAAAAACCGTGATTGTAAATACCGTCAATCAACAGGGCGAATGGTTTAGTCAACTAGTGGCTTATAAACTTACGGGCTCACTCCCTTCAAATGCTATGGAAGCTAGGAAGTTGAAGCGACTAGCTAGTTGGTATGTCATTTACCAGAATGAGCTCTATAAAAAATCGTTTAGCTTACCATTGCTAAAATGTGCAACGGCATGGGAATCCGGAAAGATATTGGAGGAAATACACGAGGGGATCTGTGGGAATCACATTGGAGGAAAAGCGCTGGCATTGAAAGCGTTGAGAGCTGGATATTATTGGCCGAGCATGTTGGCAGACACACAAAGTTATGTTAAGAAATGTGACAAGTGCCAAAAATTTGCTTCCATTATCAATAGGCCCGCGAACGACCTCCAGCCCATAATATGTCCGATACCATTTGCGCAGTGGGGTTTGGATATTCTCGGACTATTTACAACGCCTACTGCCAGTCGTAGATTCTTGATTGTTGGTATCGACTATTTCACAAAATGGATCGAAGCAGAGCCGACAGCAAAGATAAAGTCAAATCAAGTCAAAAAGTTCATTTGGCAAAACATAATGACAAGGTTTGGTATACCAGCTGCAATAGTCTTTGATCATGGCGCGCAATTTGATTGTCGACCAATCAAGAATTTTCTGTCTGAATTTCGGGTAAAGTTTGCATTTTCAGCCATATGTCACCCGCAGAGCAATGGGCAAGCTGAGGCCGCAAACAAACAGATTCTCGCAGCCCTCAAGAAGAAGTTAGATGAGTTCAAGGGAACTTGGGCCGATATGGTTCGAGTAGTATTATGGGCCAATTGAACAACGGAAATGGAGGCGATGGGAGAAAGTCCATTCAAGCTAGGTTTTGGAACGGAAGCAGTCTTGCCAGTAGAAGTTGGTTTACCGTCCTATTGGATCAAATACAAAGATCTAGAGAACAATGATCAGGCCTTAAGAGAAAATCTAGATTTTCTACCAGAGACAAGGTTAATAGCGGAACTCAAGGCTGCTGCATACAAAGATCGTATCAGTAAACCTTAGAACAAGAGAGTTTTTGAAAGGCCATTAGCACAAGGAGATCTAGTACTGCGAAGAACGGCAGCCACCGGAAAAGCTCACACAGAAGGAAAGCTAACAGCCAACTGGGAAGGACCATATCAGATATCTTAAGAAATTGGTCCCAGCTCTTTTGTGCTGAAAACGATGGATGGCACTGAACTGAAGAATTGCTGGAACACAAGTGTTTTAAAGAAGTACTATGTTTAGATATCTCATGTAAAAGGCCAAGAGCCATTACTTTCTCGTTTGAATAATATAACTTTCCGTGAGCGTTCCATTAACTGTTTGATTATATTTAACATCTTATGTACGTTATAGAAATCCAAAACGACCACATGACAGGTCAAGTATGAAAACGGCCACATAACAGCCATGTACAAGAACGACCATATGACAGGTCTAAGTACAATAACGACCATATGACAGGTCAAATATGAAAACGGCCACATAACAGGCCATGTACAAGAACGACCATATGACAGGTCTAAGTACAATAACGACCATATAACAGGTCAAATATAAAAGCGGCCATATAACAGGCAGAATACCTAAAGGACCACATAACAGGCCAGGTATAAAAACGACCATGTGACAGATCAAATATGAAAGCAGCCATATAACGGGCAAAGTACATAACAGGTACAATATGCTTCAAGGATCAAACTAGACTACAAAGCCAAATCACAGACAATACACGCTCGATTGATTTATCTATCTGTCCGAGATACGACAGATAAATTACTTCGATATAAAGCAAAAGCAGAAGAGAAAAAAAAATTTACATAAATTAAGCTTCATTACTAATTACTGGCATGGCGGCCAACTACAAGCGAAAATGTGGGCAGTCATAAAAAAGGCATCAAAAATTTATGGCAGTAATTGTAATTGTAAGCTTATTCAAAGTACATGCCATATTGGGCCGAATTCAAAGTTTGTATAATATCGGGAAAACAGAAATCTAATAGCTATTAGAATCAACTGAAGAGCCTGGAGATGACCGCCAAAAACATCAAGGGAGAGGCACCTCTTCATCCGGAGCGACGGGAAGAATGTTGGCAATCACATGCTCCTCGCAAATGAAGGGCTCAACCTCAAGAGGGTGTGTGTGAACACCTTCTGCAAAAGCGGTTTCCATCTCCTCCCAGTTGAAGTTGGGGTGAGAATGGCAAACACATCTTTTATCAGCTACCCAGCCGCCGTCATATCTTTTTCCTAACAAGCCGACAAACTCCTCGGATCTCCCGAAATTTGCAATAGACTCGAGAGCCAGGCATCATCCTTGGCCTTAGAAATAGCGGTGGCCATCTCGTTCTTAACGGATGCCGGGGGCGCCTTTAAGCTCCGCCGATCTTTTCTCTTGCTCAACCTGGCCGGCCTTGCCTCGCAAATCCGTCGGTTCCACATCAATTATCGCCCGTGACGCCTTCTCGGCATCAAGCCGTTGTTGTATAGTATCGGAATGAACTCGGGCAAGCATCAAATTGGGCCTCGAAGCTCATCCAAGGATTGTTTCGGCTTATCGGACTCGAATTGATAATGGACAAATTGTTCAATGAGCTCGATGGCGGAATTGTTAGTCTACATCAAAAAGACGGGATTAAAAAAAAATATTAGCTTACCACGGCCAAATCTTGAGCAAGTTGGGCTGCCGGCGCTACCAGCTTGTCGGCAGGGCAATCAATTGGCAGCTGGAGGCCCTTCAGGAGACGATATCCAAGAGTACCGCCATTAGCTAGAATATTAGCGTATAAAGATTCATCCTCCCTCACGTCCCAGTTGGGTTGATAAATCCTCCCGGGGACAGAAGGAGAAAGATAAAACGCAGCTTTCACAGCAGCACTAAGGATTATCTCCTTGTGCTCGATCCATTCATGAATCTGAGAAAATATTCCCAGCCCAAGGTTTGTCAAAAAAGCTGGGGGAGCTGAGGATGTCATAAATCTTCTGACGCATGGAAGAGCCAGATCCCAATGCCGTCCCGATGCTGTCAATGGCAACAGTCAGAGGAGAAACCCTGGTGGCAGATGATTCCCTAGCGGGACTATGGTCCAGAACACTAATGGCAGCCTCCGGTTGTTCGGTTTTTAGAAGCAGCGGCAACATCCAAGGCCTGCCTCTTGCTGGGATTATCAACATCGGAGTGCTCACGAGGCCGCCTCTGACCCGCAGTCACGCCACCCCCGCCACGGCGGACAGGAACTTGAACGACAGGACGAGGTGACTCCTGATCCCCACGTCCAGCAAATCGGCAGGGAGTACGCCCGGGAGTGCGGCCGGCATGGCGAACACCTGCCCGGCCTGAATTGCGACCACCGCGGCCGCGATCTGCACCTCTGAGACCCCCAGTAAGGCCGTGAATGGTGTCGTAATCAAAAATAGGATCCTCAAGAGCTTTAGACATTGGAATCAAGTTTTCGTTCAACCCCAACTCTTCAAGGTCTAGGCTGACAGGACCTGCAAAACAAACCGACAAAGGTAAGCAACGGATAATCAGCAAAACAATCAATAAGGCCGGAGAGTTGAAATGCACACCTTCAGGGTGGGTCCAGCAGAGAAATAAGGCCTATAGAGGCTCATTCCCGAGTATATATTTAGCATTGGGAAGCCATGAGAGGGGGATCCTTTCCTCCACTCTTTCACCGTCAACAGTCACAAAGGCAAGCTCGGACTCAAAGTAGTCAAAGGCTTTCTTCTCAACCTCAGACAAACTGTAAGAGGGAACATGCTCCATTTGAGTAACCGGTTTGGTTAAATGACGGCGGAGAGGAAAATTATCTGGGACCTTTACCCAATAGAAGGCTGGCTGCCATCCCTTCCACCCGGTCAATTTAGGATGCACAATCAGTTTATTCTTGGCCGACATTAGAGACCACCATCCCTTCTCAGTTGACCCATTCTTTCGCAGCCAATGGAGCCGGCGGAAAAGGTTTAATGTCTCAGAGAATCCCAAATAACGGCATACCCAGATATAAGCTATGATATTCCTAATAGCCAAGGGTGTCAGCTGGGCTAAACAGACGTTAAAAGCCTTCAATATCTTCACTAAAGTCAAATCTAAGGGCAAGCGCAGGCCAAACTCGAAATGATGGGCATAAACAGCAATGTGCCCTGTCGGGCATTCAGTCACTTTGGCTCCTTCATCCGGAACCACCAACCGGTATTCAACCGGGAAACCATATAGTTCTTCCCCAACCCGATAATATTCCTTGGTGATGGATTTTGTTCACGTCCAGAAGTCGAAGGACCGTCAGTCTCGTCCATAGTGGTTATAGAATCGTTGTCGGAACCTAAATCAATAACAGGTGGATGAGAAGAGCCGGCATCATGAGCAAGGCGGTCGTAAAAATCATCCGCCATTACAACCCCAGCATCTGCTAAGTTATCTAACCAGGCATGTTCCCTCAAAGGCGGGACATCAAGTCCGGGAACAGCATCAGGGGGAGGATTTCTAGCAATCCGGCGAGCTAAAATTTGATGTCTTAGTTCTCGGAGTGTTTGTCTATCACCACTCATCCTCGCGGACAGATATTGGGAAGTTAAATTTTCTTGCTCAGGGGTTGAGCGGTCATTAAGAAACTTAGATCTAAGTTCCCTATCTCTATCGCCAGGTAAGGAGCGGAGTCACCTAATAAACGAGTTCTCTCCTCCCTAGGGGTTGGATGTAGACGAACTATGTCCGCCATGAAGGGAAGCAGGAGACGAAGGCTCACTTTCAAACATAAATTTATCACTCAAAGAATTTTGACTGTCTGAATGGTCCGACATAATTTCAAAGAATGAAAGAGAAAAAGCAGTTAAAGAGAAGTTGGAAAAAGGTACCTGAGAAAAGTCGATGGAAATTGACCGAAAAATCAAGCAGATTCCTAACAAAGCACAGCAAAAGGCCTCAAATGCACGAACAGAAGAAATCCCAGAGTCAAATACGCACCGGAGAATGTAATTTTACCGGAAAGTTGAAAGCTTTGAAAGTAAAACCCTTGATTAAGCCCAGGCGAAAAGAGGCGGAAAATACTAAAATTCCTCAAAAATAAAGGGTGAAAAATAACTCAGAATACTTTTGAGGAAATTTGTTCACAAAAAGGCAGGATCTTGGCGAGGAAAAGGGGAGTTGAAGTTCTTAGAAAAATCGCAAAAACCAGAGAAATATGGAATGTTGAAGACGAAGTGTAGAAAATGAGGAAAAGGAAACTAACGCTTCTCTACAAACGAGGGATTGAATGGCCAAGATGAACTGACCCATCAACTCTCTTCATTGATGCGTGCCAAGTGTCACTTGCTGAGCCAACCCTATTAAAGAATAAAGAAAAAATGAGCGGGATTTCACAAAAAGGTCATGATTGCACTTTTCGAAATATGAAGTTCTCCCCAGGACAACATGTGGCAGCAGAGAAAAATCTGGATCATGCAAAATTCACTCGCGTCCTCAATGTAACATCAATGCTGGTCACGACCCGCAATGATGCTGGGGGGGCTAGTTGTATGGGTATACCCAAGTTCACTATCGGACACATCACCAGTGGCCGACATCAATAAACTTGAAACGCGACCTCATCAATAGAATCAGGCCGTTTCTAGTAAACAGTCCGAGATGGCGTTCACGGCCACATTAAAGGACAATTTTCCTTCTTGTCAGACTCATCGTAGTCATACACGTGTCAAAGGATTACGCATCCTGTCAGATGAACAGTACTACTATAAATAGCCAAATGGTAGTATTCTGCAGGTACATTCTCTCACATTCTAAGCATTACTTTCTCTCTCTCTCTATCTCTCTCTCTCTCTAAAATCCTTATCGGACACTTAATGACTTAAGCGTCGGAGGGGGTTTCCTCGCATCCCCCCGAGGGTAGTTTACGTTTGTCTTCCTTGCAGACTTCCAGTCTCGGACGTCCACTCTCATACTGTCGGACATCTCTTTGCCCGCCACCGTTTCAATACCGAAACAGATATATATAAACGAGATAATGTGGATCAATGCGGAGGCTTACCATGGATGCCGCCTTTTAATCCTCATGTACACCAACTGAAGATTCTAACATATCAAAGTGCACGAGCAGCATACGGGAGAATGGCAGACACAAAAAGACAAGCATTGGATATCCCACATGAGAGTGATTACTGAGTTGCAAATTATGTGTTTTGTAGTGAGGAATCAAGCGGAATGTGGACAGCCTCAATAACTTGCATATAAAAATGGTGTAGGCGTGTTGTCTTTATTGTATCCACATGTCCATAACAATCTGATCATGCTTCAGATTGATTATATAAAGTAATATTTTGACATTACAGTGATGAAATTTTCAGGCTTCTAAAGTGCACGTAGAGTTAATGATTTTCTAAGAACTCGAAGGGGTAAAATAAAGTTATTGCTTGCATCTAGTGCTTACTGTGAAAACATGATCAGTGAAACAACACTTAGCAGAATTATAATGAAAATTATGCACTACATAGCATGAATTTGTTTGGTAGTTATTAATAACTGGTGTAAAGTATAATAAATTTGTATCTAATTTTGTAAAAGATCTTGTATGAATTCCGTTGGTAATAAAACTTCATCTCGGAACATGTATTTTTGTTTTCGTTATCAATTTTCATAATGGCTAAATATCACCTCAAAAGACAGTTGGGGTTTAGACAAGCATTACATCGGTCTTGTTCTTGCATATGGGTCTTTAAACTTTACCAAGTGGATATCTGTAGGAAATATTATATTGCTCATCTTAACATGCAAATAAATTAAGTGAAAGCGTGTGACACTCTTGCAGCTAGCTCAGAAGTTCTACAGACTGTGTAGATCTCAATGACAATAACATAACGTTCTTGTCGGATAGGTAGTTAATGGAGCCTGCACGTGGAAACAACACCAACCAGATAATGAAAGTTTCATGGCCGTTACTCTAACTTGTATATTTTCAAATTGTGAATGAATTTTCAAAACAAAAACTCCAGACAGGCGAGACAGCAAAGAAGACGTGTTATCAGATTGTTAATGGATCGGAATACTTTGGTCTACCCTAAAAGAACATTTGGAATCTCAATAGCTGAGACTTAAGTATAATGTAGTTAAGGTCCAGCCTACATGACAATATTAATCAGGCCAACGTCGATAAAAATAACTGTTTGGGCTCAATTAATCGCCAGCCCCAATAAAGATATAAAAGCCCCCAAAGCCTGGGACAGGTGGCAATAGTGGGTCCCACCTGTGAGTTGACCTAATCTCGGAACCTTGGGGATCCTCTAAAGGGCTGAAATAATCATCGTCTGAAAAAGTAACCTAGCCATTGATCCCAAGGAGGCCCATCAAATCAATGTTTCCTGTCTGGGAATCCCCAACACTATAAATACCAACAATTTCATCAATGAACATGTATTCAATTCTCACCTAACAAACTAGAGCATCTCTCTCTAGACTTTCTCTCTCTATCTCAATCACATCTGACTTGAGTGTCGGAGGGGATATCCCGGAACCACCCCCGGGGTAGTTTAACTTTGTTTTGCAGGTTTTAGGCGTACGGATATCGGAGCTCAGGCGACCGCTCTTGGGGCCCACACTAGTGGAAAAAATATCTTTTGCTACTTATCAAGTGCTCCGGTTTACTAATCAATCCGAGCATTTATGAAAATTTTAATATAAAAAAATTATAAATGCTCGGGTTGATTAGTCAACCGGAGCATTTGATTTGCTCCGGTTGACTAATCAACCCGACCAGTTGTGAATAATGCTCCGGTTAGTCAACCCGAGCATTAAGACTCTCGCGCGCAGCAAATGATGTACTCGTACTAAAGTGATTTGAATTTATTTCGACCCTCTCTCTCATATGAAAAGCAAGAAATGCGCGGTCCAGCTTCGCCACGATTATAGATTGTTCTAACTCCTCTCTCTATTCTTGACTTCTTGTTTTCTCTCTCCTTTTAAGATCTCAAACCCTAATTCCCTAATCCTTCTCGCTCCTCTTTGAAATCAAGAATTAGGGAGGATTTTTGGCAAAGTTAAATCAAGAGGAAGAGAAGGGCGAGGATGTTCGAGATTCAGAAATGACCAAGGTTCGATTTTTTTGGTAATTTCTTCCTTGTTTCTTCAATCTCGTTCTTGGTTCTTCATTTTCGATTTTAGATCTAAATTCGATTCTTTAATTCACACAACACTTAGAACCTAATTGTTGAATTTAGGCTTTTAATTTTGTGTCGAATTTGAGTTGAGGTTTGTTTCATACTTTCATGTTCGTCTGTATCTGAATGCAGCTGCTTACTGGCCAGTACCAGCATCAACGAACACTCAAGTGAAACCTACGTCGACCGAAAAATGCAGTCGGCTGAGTTGAAGTTTTATTTCTGGCTCAAGTTTGAAACTCTTTTGGTTTAGTTGAATTTCATGTTGATAATTTTTGTTTTGCTTTCAATAAAGGAAGTTTTTTTGAGATTTGGCTCTGTTGCTGTTGAATTCTTTTGGAACTATTGATGCACTTTTCGAGTTAAATTCGTCAACCAAGCTTATTCGATACACTCATTTTTGTTATGATTTTTTTTATAGTTTTATGAAAGGGATTATTGTTTTTGATTCTATTACTTTGTGTTTTTAGAAAGAACTTTATGACCATTAATATGTTTTCAATTTGTTTACGTTTGGGAATTAGACAGTATATAATTTTGTAGTTGTAGCAGCTGAAATTGAGTTAATGGTGGTTGATTTTATTGAATGAGAAACATCACGTTTTCTTTCCGTGTATGAAGTGGTTCATGTTTCAAAAAAGGTGTCTAAATTTGAGTTATTTCAATTTGGTAGTTAGGAGTAGTTATTCTAATTTTTTGGATGATTTGTCTGATACTATTGCATTGATCTGGTGCACTATGGAAATTTGATGGCTTTATGAAGAAATTTTTTATTCGATCTATCTTCTTACTGGCTATAGAACCACCTAATTCGTTTCTTTGATACAAATACTTGACTGTCTTAGTATTTTTGCTTGGCTTTTTCTATCTTGGATATAGTTTGGTCCTCGGTGCACCAGTTCTGAAGGCATATAATGGATTCAGGGCAAGTTAGGTACTTAATATAGCTAGTTACCTCCACTGGGTCAATTAGTATATCTCTAGTTGTCATATTAAACCATATAAATAAGGGCACAATCCTTTTGTACTATTTCCTTTTTGTATCTAAACTTTTGGTTGATGTTGCTTTTATATCTTATGCCAGAAATGGCGCTGAGAATTTGGAGTGGATTATCTATCTAAGAATATGAAAATTGCAGCTCAAACAGGCAAAAGCTCCCTGCATGACTTCCTCCTTTTTCCCTCGCCTACTACTTGTCCTGCTTCTCTACTTGAAGGAGTGATGTATGTTACCTCCTAATAATGATGGGCTTAAACAAATAGTTAGATGTTTAAATAATTTTGGGCTAATTCCTAATTAAGTGATTTAAAGAGGATAACCAAGCAATTCTCACTAATAGTCAAGTATTTTAAGCACTACCTTCATGTTTAACTAATGATATATTAGAAATCAAATTCTCTTCTTGATAAATTGATATGTTTTTTTTTTTGTGAGGTGTTTATTTTGTTTTTTGAGAGTGCTTGATTTGTGATTGAATGAGGTAATGCTTTTGAGGTGGGTTAAGCCTTGGCTGTTGCCATACCATGAAACTGCCCCAAGTCAGTAGCCTACTACCATAGGTGATTATTTGGTAGTGCCTAGGCAAGGTAATATACATTTGCAGGTCTGATTTCTGTAGTTATGGAGAACGTTTGCTCAACACCACATAAATGTAGATTAACAATTTAATCACACTTGTTTGGTCCATATCTGTTTGAGACAAATGGAACTGTCTTTTGACTTTTGAGGTTTGAGATCATTGAAAGAGGGAGAACAAACACTATATAACTTATAATTCCTTTCTTTGCAGATATAGAACATCGATGGGATAACTGGCGGGTGCAATTTTCAGGTACCTCTCCTCCAAATGCTGATATTTCCTCATACATTCTCTTCCGGGTCATATTATCCAAAAATGTCCCTAAATATAAATGATAATAGATTAAAAAAAATATAACCCCTCCAATCCATACTATATGACCGTTTAACGAACTTTTCTCATTCCATATAAGTTTTCTAAAACATCTAGATGGTATTAACATGTGTACCAATGACACCTTCAGTATTACCATCGGAAGGGTTTTTTTAGTATCATTGAACCAGCAGGAATGACTTGTATTTGTAAATGACCATAGTGTTGATACACATGGAATGCTCCAAGATGAGTGAATAAGTAGTTCGTTTTCTATCTTAAATCTAGATTCCTTAACCCATGGGATCCTTTTCTAAGCTTTCACATTGCCTAACTGCCTTGATCTCCTAAGATATCATTTATAAGAAAATGAGACAAACTATGGAATCATGTGCATAATATAATATACAGAGGAGTACTTTTCACTTATTTCTTGTTCGTACACACATCTGTGATTGCATAGTCCGACAATGACTCATAGAACTCTCTTTTACTTCTACACAAGCATTATTTTACTCCCTCACCACTCAGATTTACTATTCCACTTGCAAAAGATACTATTTTACTCCCTCATAGATGTATTTTTTCACCTTTCATTTATAATATGGTTTGACTAATATTTCCATGATCTCTAAAGTATAATCGTGTTATTTTCTATCCTTATATACTCCAAATCACCTTTTGTTAAGCAACTCTCCTTTCAGGTTGTCTACATTTCTTTCTCTGAGTACTAATATCTGTATTTAACTATTTATTGCAGGTTGTGTACTTTCAATACTGGTGATCTTCCAAAGGCTCTATAACACTATATCCAATGTTTATGTTGGCAAAAAGCTCATTCAATTTTCATAACATCCGTTGTTCATTCTTTATTTTTGTCAGGTGAAGTTATATCAATTCCTCAACTTTGTATGTGTTTCCTAGAGGTTCCTTTTGTTTGCACATGTTTTGATGTCATCATTGTTTGTTATTATCACTGACGTGGCACGTGGTTTTACTGTGTGAGACTTGGATTGCATGACCTTTACTTGTGCATGAGAAAGAACAGCCTTTAGGTCTTAACTGTACTGTGGCTCACCACTCTCACCGTTGCAAGTGCTTTGGGCTGATAAGTTATGAAATTTAGTTGAAATAACTCTCCTTTATTTAGTGTTAATGCTTTGAAAAGATGTGAAGTAAACCGTACTCAGCAAAGCTTAAAAGTAGCAATTTCTAAGTGATTTGTGGTCGAGTTAAAATGTAAACATTTTCCTTCTATAAATGGAACTTTTTGTTTCTTTTGAGTGAGCAGGTTTGTGTTACTTATAAAAGTCAACTTTTTTTCTCTCTTTAATCGAGTAATGAGATACTCGTTGTTCTATTGCTTTACCTTTTGTTCTTTCATGGAAAATCTAGTGTATTTTAATATGTTTTCGGGAAAGGTAAGCGTGTGTGAGCTTCTCCACGTTTCTAAGCATCTCTAATCAATCCTTCTATAGGGGTTTCCCGAGAGTGAAATTATAATGCACTGGCTGGTGTTTTAGTGACATCTTACACCTGTTTTATGTCGACTTACAATTATAGTTATAGTGGGATTTGTAGCTTTTCTATTTGCATTCTTAACTTTTCTGCATAATTTGAAAATGATGGTTGAAAAGGGATTGTGGGAGTAGATGTTAGTTTGGTTATTTTTTAGTTTCATTGCATCTTATTATTTTAGCCAACTTATTAATTAATTGTTATTTCTAGATGGTGTTTTGAAGTCGGCTTATTTGGTGTGTTAAAGATGGCGTTTTGAAGATTTTGCTCGTAAGATGGTTTCCTGCATTTGTATATACGTAGTTAAGGAACAAGTGATTATAGTTAAGGAACAAGTGATTATAGTTGTATTATATATTTCATGTACTTTGATTCTACTTAATCATGGTTAATAAATTTTTTGTTTATTTTATTTGTATTGTACCTAATATATAATACCTGATTTAGTTTTTTGGTGCTACCTAGCTAGTTGTGTAATGTGGGGCTGCTACTGGTGCTAGGTAGCAGTGTAATAGGACATTGATACTGGTGCTACCCGGTTGTGTAGTGCTGGGTTGCTACCTGGATGTTCATGCGATTTTTTTTATAAAAAAACAAGAGCAAATGCTCCGGTTGTTAAGTGAAAACCAGAGCATTTGACAACTAAATGCTCCGATTTTCCCTTAATAACCGAAGCATTTGTTAGTCAAATGCTCCGGTTTTATCTTACAACCGAAGCTTTTGTATAACATCCAAATGCTGGTATGGTGTTTGCTACGGGTCAAATACGGAGCATTTGTCGCCTTAAAAACCAGAGCAATTGAGGTTTTTTCTACTAGTGCCACATCACATTTCACAACCTATTACAATCCTTAATTTCTTAACAGAAACAGTTTGGCACCGTCACTCAGTAAGATTCACTTCACCGTTATTCAAAGAATGGCCCCAACCTAAGAGTACTCGCACTGCATGCCCTTCAAGACAAGCTCGTTGATCCGAGCGGGCACCCTCACCCTCTCATTCTCGGAGGTCTGAGCGGGCACTTACGCCTCCCCATCGGACTCCTACAGTCCAGACTATCGATCCCAACGAATAACACTCTAACGGAGATCGACCTACCCCTTCGCAACAGCTACAGCGGGCCGACCCTCAACCCTTGCTAGCAGCAGACATCACCCCGATAGTCGCTTAGCTTCAACAAACCTTGCAACGCAAAGATAATGGATATGCTTACCACCCTCCAAAGAAGGGTGTGCCACGCCCAATCCTAGAGACCGCGCCTTGGTACCCTCCCAAAGGGAAAAGCACCTCCCCCGCTATGTCCATGGTCAGCCTAGCCGGCAATGACAGGGAGCCAAGGAACACAGCCAACATGATCGGCAACGGTCCAAGCAGGGGGAAGAGGAACGTCATCCGTCTAAAGGAAAATCAGCTAGGTAGGGAGAAGAGACTCATGTCTCCAAATTCCCTAGGGGTGATGTCGGGTATAAACTCACCGACGCCCGACACTTCCTCAACCAGAAGTGACTCAGCCAAGGGTACGATTTTAGGCACCTTCTAAACAAAAAAGATGCTCAGCGAGAGGGCCACGGAGACTCGGCTCATTCCAGACCCCCTCAGATCAATTGCGGTGCACTAAAATTCATGGTGCCGTTCAGTCAGGAGATTCTGGAGGCACCTAGTCCAGGGAAAAATCAAATCGCCAACTATCGAACCATTCGCGGGCCTAACCGATCCGAACGACCACATGGCCACCTACAAAAGCTCAGATGAGCGTCCAGACCAGCTGTGAAGCCACATGGTGCCGGTTCTTCCCGACAACGCTTAAGGGTCTCGCCCTTAATTGGTTCTAGGAGTTGCCTGTTGGAATTATAACAGATTTCTCTGTGTTGGAAGACATGTTCATACATCAATTTGTAGCCGGGAAAAGACAGAAGAAAACAAGTATCCATCTGATGACAGTCAGACAGGAGAAGAATGAGAGTCTCATCGATTACATCAAAAGATTCAATGAGGAATCTTTGAAAGTGTCTGATCTGCTAAACGCAGTGGCATTTGCCGCCTTGATGTTTGGGCTGCAACCCGGTCGGCTGAGATGGTCTTTGGCAGAAAACGAAGTGAAAACCTTCTCTGAGGCAATAAACATGGCTCAAAAATTCATCTAAGCAGTAGACATATGTCGCCACTCAGACAATGGAAGCAAGAAAAGGAAGGATGAGGGAAATTACAAAGACCAGCTGAAACAACAAAAGACAGGTGGTCGGTTAGACATGTTCAATGACCACGGCAACGACCCCCCGATTCAAGAAGAACAAGAGAAAGATCTACTTGGACATCAAGGACAAGTCCATGCTCCCCCGTCCACCTCCCATCAGAACGTCCTCCGCTCGGAGAGATAAGAGCCAGTGGTGTGAGTACCACAAAGAATGTGGACACACCACCAAGGACTGCAGGGAGCTGAAGAAGTCCCTTGACAATCTGGCCGACCAAGGCAAGCTGAACCGCTACCTTAAACACACCAGCAGGGAGAAAGGCAAGGAGAAGGTAGGTTAGTCGAACGGAGGAGACACTAAAGGATTCATTGGAATCATTGCATGTGGCTTCGCGTCAGGAGGCCTAACCGACCGATCCCGCAAAGCCCACTTACAGAGTCTCAAGCACCAAGTGCTTGAAGTCCACCACCCCGGACCAGACTGCCCTATAATGACCTTCGGGGAATCTAGTCAGGCTCTCCACACACCCCATGATGATCCCTTAGTCGTTGAGTTGAAAGTGGCTAACACGAGAGTCAAACAGTGTTAGTCGATAAGTGGCTCATCCGCCGACATCATCACGCCGGAATGCCTCGAGAAGTTGAAATACCAAAAAAGGGATGTCACTCCCCTCAATCACCCACTCATAGGATTCGGGGAAATTCGGTAGATCCCGTCGATCTATAAAGTTGCCCACTCGGATGGGAGAGAAGGGCAATGGAAGAAGCCTAGTAATTAACTTCCTAGTGGTGATTATCCCCCTACCATATAATGTCATAATGGGAAGATCAACTCTGAACAAGGTCAAGGCTGCAATTTCTATTTACCAACTCCTAATGCAATTCGAAACCGATGAAGGTAAAGTCGGAAAAATCCAAGGGGATCAGCAAGCAGTAAGAGAATGTTATGTTAACAGCTTGATGAGCAAGGTCGACGTCCAGGAGGACTCGAAGAAGAGAAAACGAGAAGAGAATCCACACTCAAGCGGCCTCGGGGTTTACATTACTCAAAACTCCAAGCACTACGAATGGCCTCAACCGGCTGAGGACGGCGAAGAATTAATTATCGACGAGAAACTCGGTCAGACCTTGTTGGTAAGAAAAGCCATGGACCCTCAAATAAGAAAACAAATCGTTCAGGTACTCACAGAGTACAGGGATGTCTTTGCCTATGAAGCTGCAGAAATGCCTGGACTCGACCCCAAAATTATGTGCCACGAGCTCAACATCAAAGAAGGGTTCAAGCCAGTCAAATAAAAGCTGAGACATCAAGGCCCCGAGAGAAACGCCGCAGCTGCAACTGAGGTTCAAAAGTTACTCGAAGCAGGGTTTATAGAAGAATGTCAATACTCGGAATGGCTGGCCAACGTTGTGCTAGTCAAAAAGTCCACAGGGGCATGGAGAATGTGTGTGGATTTCACGGACCTGAACATGGCATGTCCAAAAGATAACCACGCTCTGCCCAAAATCGATAGGCTAGTCGACTCAACGGCGGGTCATGCTCTCCTAAGCTTTATGGATGCAAATGCGGGGTATCACCATATCCCAATGGCTGAGCACGACCGAGTTCACACCGCCTTTACATAACAAGGGGCGTATTGCTATAAAATGATGTCATTCGGACTCAAGAATGCAGGGGCTACATACAAGCGGACCGTCAACAAAATTTTCAACGACCAACTGGGTCGGAACATTGAAGTATACGTCGACGACATGATCGTCAAAAGCAAGGCCCAAGGTGATCACCCCTCAGAATTAAGAGAAACCCTTAACACGTTGAGGCGATTCTGCATGATGTTGAACCCGAAGAAATGTGTCTTTGGAGTAAAAGGAGGGAAGTGCCTCGGGTTCCTAGTGGATGAAAGGGGAATCGAGGCAAACCCTGACAAGATCAAAGCTATGATGGAGATGAAGTCTCCCCGGAACGTCAGAGAGGTACAATGCCTGACCGACTGTTTGGCTGCCCTCGGACGCTTCCTCTCCAGGTCAGCAGGTAAAAGCTTACATTTCTTGAAAGCCTTAAAGAGAAAGGAGATCACCTGGCATAGCGAAGCCGAAAAGACCTTCCCCTCCCTCAAAACGCGTCTATCAATCCTTCCTAAGTTGATATCCCCATTACCGGGGGAAACATTGTTTATTTACTTGGCGGTTCTGGAATACGCGCTCAGCACTGTTCTAATAGCCGAGAGAAGAAAAGCAACACCTAGTCTACTTTATCAGTCATGCTTTTTGACAGGCTTAAGTCGTATCACCTTATCAAAAATAACCTAAGGTCCACTAACAAGTAGTCAGGGAAGTCAGGATCGAATCCACAGGGAGAAAGTTATACTATTGTATTCGAATTCTAATATTATACTAACTAAATCAGATGAAAATGGTTGTTTTACTGAACTAAACAAATAACAGAACTAAATACGAAGGTAAGAATCAATTAATGAAGAACTAGGACTATGGATCACTATGCATACAATTTGGGAAATCAGAGACGAATAATAACCACCCAATAAGTCAATTTATCTAGGGCACATGTAATTTCTCTCGAACATTACCTCCCTCAAAGATCACCTAGCCGCTCTCGCATGGTCAAGGATCACTATGCCTAATGATTGAAAGCCTATACGAAATCTCTCCTCTCGAAGCAGATTCAATATTGCGATAATAGAAATACAAATCAAGCCTAATTCATAAATCTAGCATGAACGATTCAATCACAGGAAACAATTGAAATAAAGGGTAATTATACTAATCTATCAATCCCTCATTGCATACATAGATCCCCACAATCCTAGAAATAAAACTACTCACTCATGCTTGAGAAAACAATAACAAATTCCATGTAAAAATTCATACTTTGAACTATGGCAAATAACTAAGAAATTAATCTAATCAATAATAGAGAAAGCAATAAAGAAGATTACCAAACTGAAGAACTATATTGAACTTGCGAATAATCTAAAGGTTTGATCTTGAATCCAAAATGAAAAGTAGTAAAACTAGGGTTCTTGAGAGAAACTATGAGGAAATAAGGGCTAAAACAAAGATGAATCCCCTATTCCCTAATTTCCTCTTTATACTATGTAGCCCGAAAATCATTAAATGAGCGCGCGGAAGAGAAGCCCGATCGGGCCAAGTCAGCCCGATCAAATCGGGTTAAAAGCACCAGCGGAAATCCAAAACCAGGTCTCGCCCGATTCAATAGGGCCGACACGCTCGATGGGATCGGCCCGCACACCAACTCTGAGCATCCAGCGCACAACACCGCCAAGACTGCCCGATGAAATCGGGCCGGACCGCCCGATCGGGCTTGACAATAAACTTACGAACGGGCAACGTCGCTCGATCGGGCCCGCAACAATACTTGTTTCTAATGGCGATGAACGCCCGATCGGGCTTGAGGCGCCCGACGTCATCGGGCTAAGGACCGATTCCTCCTTCCTTGGCTTTAGACGCCAAGGCTTCACTCCTCCTTTTGTCCAAGGCCTCGGAAAGTATTCTCGGGACCCCCGAACTCATCATATATGTCTTCGAACCTCTCCAGTCCAGTGTAATGGTCAGATAGTGGTAGAAAATAAGGAGATAGCTCACTAAAACCTACAATCAGACACAGAACAGAAAACTACAACTCGATGGAGATAGTTAGCATAAAATGGCTCCTAAGAACACCATTGATACACATTTTAGCTCAAATATAGGGGGAAAAACACTATATAAAACCATAACATCACTTTTCGAGGAGAAGAGGCCAAGTACCGCGAAGTCGAAAAGATGGTCTTTGCCCTGGCGATGGCTAGTCGGAAGCTTAAGCCTTACTTCCAAGCCCATCCGATCTAAGTCCTTACTGGGCAACGACTCAGGAAGCTGCTCGAGAACAGGAACCATTCCAGTCGGATGACTGACTGGGCCATCAATACGAGCCAAGGAGGGCCATCAAAGCCCAGGCTTTGGCAGACTTGATAACCGAATGTACCACCTGGCCCCCAGTCTGCGATCAAGATAGCTGGGAACTGCAAGTGGACGGCTCATCCACTAAGACGGGGTGAGGAGCTGGTCTGGTCATTAAACCCCGGTCGGGGAAAAGATGGAGTACGCCATCAAATTCAAATTCTTGGGGTCTAACAATGAAGCCGAATATGAAGCCCTCATCCTCGGACTTCAGCTATACATCTTGGCCGGGGCTACAATAATCAACACCAAATCTGACTCACAACTGATAGTAGGTCATGGGTCAGGCAAATACGAAGCCAAGGAGGATAACATGAGGATGTACTTGGCCAAGACCCAAGAGTTCATCAAAAAGCTATCCTGGTTCAGCATCACCCACATACCTCGATCGGAAAATCAACAAGCATATGCTCTAGCTCGGATGGCCAGTTCGGCAGAGGGATCAGCCCCTCGGACCATTATGTGGGAAGTCCTTTGTCGGCCAAGCATCAACACCAAAGACTACTTGATAAAAGACGTGGTCGAGTACTTGAGATATGGAACACTGGCCGAGGACCACAAAGAAGTCGAGCGAGTCAAGCACAAATCCGGGTGGATTCTTTGGCACGAGAACCAGCTCTACAAGAAATCTTTCACCCACCCCCAACTCAAATGTGTAAATCCTGAAGAAGGGGATTATATCTTAAGGGAAATCCACCAGGGAGCATGCGGGAGCCATCAAGGGGGAAGAACCATAGATTGAAAGGCCTTTAGAGCAGGTTACTACTGGCCTACTCTGAAATCAGATGCTCAAGAGCTGGTCAAAAGGTGTTTGTCGTGCCAAATCCACTCGGACAATCCGAAAGCACCAACCACCCCCTTGACAATTATCCAAGCAGGTCTTGCCGTTCGATAAATGGGGTATGGATCTACTCGGACCATTTCCCAAAGATCTCGGTCAAAGGAAGTTCCCGATAGTCGCCATCGATTATTTAACCAAGTGGACAGAGGTCGAGCCACTCTCTTCCATAACGGACGAGAGAAGTTCAAGCATTCATCCGGGAGGAACATCATCACCAGATTCGGGGTACCCAGGGTGCTAATTTCTGACAATGGAAGACAATTCAACAGCGGCCCTACTCGAGATTACTATGCCCGGTTCGGAACACAGACCAAATTCTTCGCCGTATCGAGGCCACAGACAAATGGACAGGCGGAGTCGGCCAACAAGATAGTCCTCACGGAAATCAAGAAATCCTTATAGGCTGCCAAAGAAGCATGGGTTAACGACTTACCCGGAGTCCTCTGGTTGGCACGGACAACTGCCAAGGAAGCAACAAAGCACTCCTCGTTCAGCCTTGTCTATGGAAGCGAAGTGGTCTTACCAGTGGAGGTCGGTATCCCCTCACCTCGAATGACCATCTACGAGTTCGAGAAGAGCGAGGAGGAAAAACCGTCGGTTTGGACTTGTTGCCATAAACTAGGGGTAATGCACTACTAAAGTCCATTCATCATAAACGAAGAGTCACTCGGCAATTCAATCGCCGTGTGAAGGCCAGACCAATCCAACTTGGTGATTGGGTCATTCGAAAAGTTGAAGCCACTGGACTCTCATACCTGAAAGGCAAGTTGGGACCCAACTGGGATGGCCCTTACAGAGTCACAGAGACTGTTAAGCTTGGCACATTCCGATTAGAGTCCCCTAAAGGTGTCCCCCTGGCCCGACCCTGGAACGCCGACAACCTCAAGAAATTCTATGTGTAGTGTTTATTACTTGCAATAAGGGCACACATTGTAGTAGCTAGATAGAAGATCATAGCCAGTCGGCTTTCTCTGTAACAAGTCAGACTACTAGACTTAGCCGTCGAAATAGTTGGGCATTTTTATAATCAATTAAGTCGTCAAAGTGATATCTATTCGGCAAAGACTTAACTAGTCAAAGGGATATCTATTCGGCAAAGACTTAACCATTCGAAAATAAAATTACTCAAAAATGCATAACTCAACCAGTTATTCAAAACAAACATCCACTAAAACAGTTAGTCGGATAAAACAAGCCAGTCGGGCAAACGCAGGTCAGTCATATAAAAATTAGACGAGCGATATTGCAATCAACAAACACAATCTGAAGAATAAGGCCAAAATATGGTTTTACTAAGTTGGTCGAACATTACGAGAGGAATATCATCACAAAACTAGCAAAAAAGCCGAAAAATAGCTAAGTACAAATGCCATGAACCCTAAGAGCTTGGGGAGGGGGGGCAATCGGTCATGCTTCCAAAGATTAGTATCGGTATTGTCGCCGACCAGCTCCTTCCCTTGATTAGCCTTGTCGGTTTCTTCGGCATCCTCAACATCATCGTCATCATCGCCCTCAACCACGTTGATGTCGACCTCGCCATCATCCTCTTCCTCAAAGCCATCGGTTCCAGCCTCCTCGAGAGCCATCCGGCGGGGATCTCGGCATTGTCGGCATCAACCGACATTTGATATCCAGACCGGACTTCAGCCCAAAACCAGATGGGGATGGGACTCCGGTTAGGACCTTCTTCAACCGGTCCGTAGCCTCATCCTCCCCCCATCTTATGGGCCGCGCTCCCTACCTCATAGGCATAGACCTCAACCGCCTCGACCTTTTCCCGGTCGGCGAACCATTGATCCTCGCTCTTGATCTTGCTCTCAGCTTCGGCCAACTTGCCCTCTAGGTCGGACACTTTTCGCTCGACCTCTTTCAGCTCGAGGAGCGCTTCATCCTTTGTAGTCTGAGCCGAGTCGCGGGCCAGGATGAGGTCGACCCTCTCCTTCTCCCATTTGGCCTGCTCTTCGTCGAAGCCCTTCTGATCAGCTTTGATGGCCCTCTCGGCGTCATCGAGCTTCGACTCGACGATGCGCTTGTCCTCGTTGGCTCGGTAAACCTCATCAAAATGCTTCTTAGCATTCTCCTTGAGGACAGCCACCTCCTCGGCCAGGCTTACCCTATTCCGAGCAACGTTGGCCATCCGAGAGCAGAACCGAAACAAAGGAGAAAGAGTTAGAAGATTGGCCGAACAAAGATAAAAAGCGACTCGGAAGCAAAAGGACATAAGGAGCATACTCACATCGAGCCAAGTGCAAAAAAGCTCGTTGGTCTCATTCTGACCATGAGTAACTTCAATGTGCTCCCGGTCGGCTGGTGTATATATGTACTCCAGGGCCTTGGTCCCGCGCCCATCTTTTTTAGCACGATTGAATCCCGCAAAGGGCACAGCCGAAGCCACCACGTCGGTCGGGCTACTCCCGAGCCGCTCAAAGGGCGGAGACATGGGAGTGTACTGAGGACTTCCAGTCGGTCTAAAGTCTGAAGAGTGCAAGCATAGGTCGGCCACGTCGGTCTGCTGGGATGGCTTCTTGTCCAAGGCCTTCGGGTTATTGATTTCAACCGACTTGGTCTTTTTTGCAGCCTTCTCCTGCTCGGCCTTAGCCTTTGCGACCACCTTTTCATTTTGGGCGACCTTGTCGGAAGATCGTTCTTTCCTCTTCCTCTGCTTTGGTTTATCAAGGTCCTGAAACAAGACGAATTAGTCAGCCAGCATAAAACGGGTAGAAAGCCACTCGGTTGAGCTTGTCGGCCATCGTAGGGTCAGTTTCTTCAACGTAAGCTCGGGAAGGTTCTGCAAAAACAAAGCAAAGTGTTAGTCAAAAAAATCCCGAGCATAAGAAATTCGACCGACAACCTTAGCCACCCCTCGGCAGATTACCCTTCGGGAAGGTCGAGCGAAGACCCATGGC
This sequence comes from Beta lomatogona, assembly GCA_947646795.1. Lineage (NCBI taxonomy): Eukaryota > Viridiplantae > Streptophyta > Magnoliopsida > Caryophyllales > Amaranthaceae > Beta > Beta lomatogona. Next base: position 138,805 of record CANSNZ010000494.1, read on the forward strand.
TGAGAGGAAGTGCTCATTTTTGAAGAGCTTGCAGTCGGGCAACAACTGGTCGGGCACAAATATTTCGCCCCCGTACATGATCTTCGACTCGGTCTGCATGTAGCAGGCCGCTACACCCTCCTCATCATCGAGAGCACCTACTCAGAAGTTGAGACTGACAATGAGCTCGGTCGACGGGAGGACAAGGGGAATCCCCCAATATCCACCGAAATATACAAAGGCAAATTCCCTCCTAAACCCCTTCTGAGAAGAGGGGAGGTTGAGGACCGTCCGGTACCCCGGTCGGACCTGGAACGTCCACCACCTGGGTCCATTCGTCGCAGCCATCACCTCAACTAGTTTGTACATGTGCCTCCATAATTTGAGGGTCAGTAAGATGTTCATTAGGTCACAAAGAACCTGAAAGGCATTGAGTCCCCCCCATGAGTTAGGAGAAATCTTGCCAAATCGCCAAATTGTAGGCATTTAAAAGCTCCTTGACGAAGGGGGTCAAAGGAAACCGAAGCCGCATCTCCATTGATTTATAGTAGACAGACTACACACCCGGGCGGAGGGCTAAGTACGAGTATGGTGAGCCTCCGGTTGGACCAAATAGAATGGGTCCTTGATCTGGAACCTCGTCGCTGTCCCTCGGAGATCCTCTATCATGGACTTTATCAGACTCGGCTCGGGAAATAAGGTTCCAGGACCCCCATTCGGATCTAGGTCGGGATATTCTAGTTCTTGGCCCGAAGTCGACGTGTAACACCCCAAAATTTCTAAGCGAAAAAAGAAAGAAATAATAATAGTATTATAGGACGATGGCAGAAACATCGTCTTCTGGGAATGCCACTTCTAATACAAAGGTATTTAAATAACTATGTTAAGAGACCAACTTAAATAAATAATATCAATAAATAACTAATTCAGACTATTCCAAATGAGAAAAGTCTTACTAGCAGTCTAGGCCTAAAACAACTATCATTTCATTCTCGCATCTCAACCGGAGCCCAAAACCAAAGAAGATTCCCATCAAAAAACCTGCAAAATATACAACAAACATCCACAATCAGTGGGGAGTAACTAGCAGTTCTCCCAGAACAAAAGAAATCAAAGTCTATTCCAGACATAGATTAGTAAGAAAGGAAAGAATAAAGTCAAGTCAACTACAATATGCATCCACTTCCATATAACTCACAAGTAACGCAAATGAATAGTAAATAGCAAGTGAATTGGATAAATATAAATAAATCATCTCAAGAGTACTTTTATAAATTTAAAAGTATAGGTAAAACAAGTGATTGAGTCAGAAACCGAACGGTAGTGAATCGCAATTCACTTCCTAAGGTTTGTCAGATTGCAATCTCCAGGTCAGTCTATGGGCTTACATTCCCCACTGCATGTGTCTCAGAATGGCCAAACTCCCGATGCAGGGTAGAACACGCAGAACCCCCTGACCTCTTGGACGATAACAATTAACCCAAGTTTACCCCTAGTTCGCAAACCAGGTGGTTGGCATGTTCTTCACCGAGGACTACATCTATCCCACCGGATGTTCTTATCTCAAAAATAAAATCCTAATTCATAAATATCATCAAAGTATCATTCAGCTTAAAAGTATTCGTCAAAAGGGATGTCACCCGGCCTTATCCCCATAATTCATCAAAAGTAATTCTTCAAAAATCCTCAAAGTAGTAACTTACAAACTTACAACAAATATCTCCAACCGCAATACTTTGAACATCACTAAGCATCAACAATGATAATGAAATAGTTTTTACAGCACTAACAGTATCAATCAGAAATGCATCATATCAAATAAGATCACCAACCAGAAGTATAACATACGTACAAGATCATATGAAAAATTAGACTACACAAAACTGTGCGCTCGGCGCATGAGCTTGCGCTCAGCACCGCATTGTGTACCTGGCGCACTAACCAAACTACGTCTGACACATCAGAATGCGTCTGACGCCACCACCAATTAACTCCAATGCTTATTAAATCAATGAAACGTACACGACTAATCATTTTTACATAAACCAAACGTAAACATATTGATACTCAATAATAACCACATTAACCTACAAATCATCAACTTCCAAGAACATAAAAGGTCTTAAATTATTTCTGATTATTAAACCCTTAAATAATTTAAAAGAATATATTCAAACTCATAACAAAAACACAATAAAATTTATTAAACTAATAAAAACAATCAGTAAATTATCACAAAACTTATCATACGACCATTATGACTCTACTGACATGGTACAAATTTTAATTCTAATTTTCGGACTTTAAAGTAATTTTAAATGTTAATTTACAAAATACTCAGTAAAGCCAATAAATTCATTAAAAATAGAAATAAATGCCCAAAAATTTGCAAAAATTCACATAACATGGATAAACCCACGGTAATACATAATATGCAAATAAATAGATTTTTTGGCCCCGAAAAAATAATATTCATGATTTAAATAGCAACAAACACGAAAATACAAAAGCAGATAAATCAATTAAGTAAATCTGAAAACAGTAGGAAAAAATTATTCCAAAGCATGAAATACATACTACACACATAACATGCTTGAAGAAAAATAATTTCAGAAATGATAACATTCGTTCAATAATTATTTTGCAAATAAGCCATAAACGCATAAGTTACCAAATAAATCGAATAAATATTAAAACCCAGACGGAAATTATTTTTCTACATACAATATTCATACAGCATACATCAAGTATATCCACGTCAAATTTCATCAATAATTTCAATCAAAAAGTATTTTAAACAACTCCTATCTAATACCGAAAAATACCCTAATCTCTATCGTTCTAAGATAACTACTAGTTACCTGGAACGTCGGGAGGAGAACTGAGTCTAAAGAGATAGTTATGAGTTACGCATACAATCCAATTCCTCTTCTAACCCTAAATCACAATAAACGATAATTGCAGCAACAAGTCACTAGGCGTTTTCTTCTTGATACCCTAATCTTTCTTTTCTTGAAAATGGCGTGGGTTAAATGAGAATGATGCTGAATTTCTCTTATTAAAAATCAGAAGTTGTTGGCAAGGAAAAATGAAGGGTTTAGGAGAATGTTAATGAGGGATTAAATGAGCGGTTACAAGATATTCAAAGGTTAGCTTAATAAGCACCAAAACTCTTCATCCTCCACTCTATAATTGCTGATTTTTGGCCAGCATGATACGCCACACGTGATGTACCATTTCATCATCCCAAGTCGTTCCATCAACGTTACAAAAGCGTTACGCGACAACACTGCATCCTAAACGCCTAAATAAATAACGAAACTAATATAACATTTAAAACAATTAACTAGCTCACAACTTAAAATAAATATATATAAATATATCACAACATATAAAAATATATACACATTTTAACAGCACGTTCCAAAATAATCTAAATAATAAATTATTTATTTTTACGAAAAATATCATTTTAATGTAAACAAACACCAAAAATAAAGGGTGAAAATTACAGGATGTTACAATCACTCCCCGTTGAAAGAGTTTCGTCCTTGAAACTTCAAAACAGCCAAGAGACAAAAGAAAATACTCTAGATAAAGAACATTAAGAAAACAGAAATCGATGGATTTTAGTTAACTAAACAACTTTGCAGGTATAATATTTGATAACTCAAAGAATATATATTTTATTTTGGAAGACCGAAAGAGTTGTATAGTAAAGAACGAAGCACGGTAACAACCATCATTTATACAATGTGAAAGAAGCAAATACAAGTAGAAAGTTTGAGGTAAAAACGTTTGCACAATAAACTATAGGTAATTTTGTAAAAGAAGCAGGAATAAATATTTACGTAAAATTATAAAAGTATAAATCCGACCATACATAAATATTTTTAGAAAAGAAACGAAGAAGAAAAAAAGTTCGTAAATAGATAGCCAAACCAATTTAAATAGAGGTAACCACACGAGCTTATACTGCACGAAGGCCTGCAGTTTTAGGCCAAAAACGGAGCCTTTCACCTTTGGAAGGGTTGCGTTTTTGGCCTAAAACCTTAGCTCTTCACTGAAAAGTGAAAGGGCTGCTACGGAAAGGGTTGCTGGCCAAAAACGCAGCCCTAATCACTAGGGGAAAAAAAGGAAGGGCAGCGTTTTTTGGAAAACGCAGGCCTTCGTGTATGAAGGGCTTCGGTTAGCCCGAAAATCTCCCTCCCTCATTCTCTCTCCTCTCTCACAATCTCCCTCCCTTATTCTCTCCCCTCTCTCTCCTCTGCTCGAGAGTTCGCCGCTCTGCTGCACGCTGGTGGTCCGACGCACGGAGTAGAGGATCCAGACGGCTTAGCAACCTTAGTGATGGCTGTCATGACATTAGGATTCTTTGGACACTGGGAAACCTTGTGCCCCTCCTCTTTGCAGTAATAACATGCAAATGTAGAACCATCGCAATTCTTGTCAGGATGAAGTGTCTTCTCACACTTTCGACACTTAGACGGATCATACGTCTGCTTAAACCCAAAACTCTGTTGATCTTTGCTATCGTTACCAGGATCATACCTTGGCTTCTTAGCCTCACTCGACACATAAGTCAATGCAGGCTTCTTAACAGTCACAACCCTTGTAGCCTCTTCTTCCTTGATAGAAGCATGAATACTCAAAGCGATCTCATACGCTCCCTGAAAAGTAGTAGCTCCAGAACTCAACACGTGGGTCCTTACTTTCGGATCCATCTTCTTGATGTACCTCTTCACCCTCTCAGCCTCGGTTGGTATAACAGTAGCAGCAAATCTAGACAACTCAGTAAACTTGTCTGTGTACTCCTGAATGCTCAAAGTCCCCTGAGATAATGAGAGGAACTCCTCCTGTTTCTGCCAACGAAGCTCATCTGGGAAAAACCTCTCCTTCAGTTTGGCAGCACATTGGGCCCACCCAAAACCAGGTGTAGCAACACAACTTTCTCGAACAGTACTCCACCAATTATCAACCTCCATTTTCAAATAGTAGGTACCAATGGGAACCATCTCTCCAGCAGGGCAACCTGTAGCAGCAAATAACTTCTCCATCTCCCTGAGCCAACTCTCTAAGATGACGGGATAGGTCGGCGGTCGATGACGGTCAAAACGATCAAAAACAGATAGCCCATTAGAAGGGGCAACACTATTGCTACCTAACGATATGATGGCATTCTCCAATGCCTGACGCCTACGTCGTGCAGCTTCCTGCCGAGCACTCAAAATACGACGGGGAGGCATCCTAGAAGGAAGAAAAATGGTTATTTCTTACAATCACAATCAATAAAGATACATAGCACGTTATATAACAAAATAGTTCCTAAGGCTTTCTTCCTACCCAAGTAACTCTCACTAAGTACTTTTCTTGAAGCCTAAGATACTAATAATCCAAGATGCAACAACTACACATTTCTCATGGAATATGTAGCAACTCAATGAGAGTTTTTGGATCATTTGCTCTGATACCAACTGTAACACCCCGACCCATACGGAGTCGAGTATATTGTCACCAATGCGCATCCAGGGCCAACAACTGTCCTCAATAACCAACACAAGTTCTTCCGGCACATCTTGTCCTCACTCACCAACATTATAAAAAAAAATTATATATATATAATAGTATCTTAACCATCACAACCGAAAAATGTGCACCTCATAATAAATTAATACAACTTCTAATAATGAAACTACAAACTCAATACAATAAAAAGGAAAGAAAGAAAAAAAAAACAAAGTTTCAACTAGGAGATCAGATGCTTATTGCATAATCCCACCATGACATTAAACTTTACTAAATAAACCAAAAATTATAAGATAACACAAGACCATCGTCCCCAATACACACAAAACATATAACACTATGGCTGTAACGTAACAAAGCAAAGAAACACCTAAAATAGTGTAGTGGATATTATACTTAGCTAGCTGGTCAAAGCTATAAAAATCATCATGGCATAAAGCATGGCAGCAAATAATCATTTAACTTAATCGAACAGCAAAACAAGGAAGAGATTTAAGGAGTTCCAATCATTCACGCACACAAACCGACTAGTAACCATTAGAATGGTTAGCAATACCAAAGTCCTTACAGCTACCAACATAGGAACAAGAACACACACAGTAGTTCGGCTACCAAACACCAGCTTTGGGTGTCGGCTTAACGGCTTTTGGTGTGGGGTGCACCGTTACGAGGCTACCGAAGTAGTGATCACAGTAGCGTTGCCAAGCACAAGCAGCCATGTGCAGCGACATCATGCCGAAGACGCCAAAACACAGAAGAACAAGTAACAACATTCTAACAACAACGAACATTTCAAGTTTACAAAAATAATGGTATAATTCGTAGAAACTATTTAAAACAATAAACAACACATAACTAAAACTACCCAAATTTCTAAAGTGATACAAACCCAACTTAACTATTAAAACTAGCATAATCCCTATACGAATACTAATCGATCTAGGGTCGCCGCTAGTTACCTGGGCCAACTGGAGGAGTGTAGAACAGCGGTCTAAACTTCTTCACGACGCGCGGCGTCTTCCTCAACGTGCTCCCTTCCTAGCAATTCAAACAATGATCTTGACGATGCGCAACAATAAGAAAAAGATGAAGAAATAAAATAAAAAAAAAATGGTGGAAGAATAGTCTTATTTTAAAGAGTAAGCTTGGACGGTTTTCTCTTCCCTTTGGCCGGCTGATATGGGCATTATGGACAACAATTTATGTTGTTATAACAGCTCCAAGAAGGATAAGAAGAGGTGATGAAAGGGGGGTTACAAAGCCAAAATAAGGGAATTAAAGTGGGGGTTACAAGGGGGTTATAAACTCTTCAACTATTCTGAAAATAACCCTTCATTACTCAGCATTTTTCGCCAGCATACTTGTGTACGTAGAAAGTCGAACCTTGCTCAAGACATAACTGGTCCAAAACGCTACAACGTCGCTAAAACATAAAACGGAGCTTAAACACGTAGTTTAGCTACTATAAAATATATAATTTCTAATAAAATAATTTATAAAAAATATAATATATAATAAAGTTGGCAAAATACATATTTATATGATAAAAGAGTTTTAAGGATAAAATATTCTAATTTTAACGGCAAAAATAACAGTTAAGGAAAAAAACGCGAAAAAAATTAGGAGCGAAATTGCGGGGTATTACAAAACTGATCTTGTTGAATGAAGTTGATCAGTTAGATTTTGATCTCAAAGTTGTTGGCCTCTACGGTAGGCCTAGCAATGCTAGATATAGATGTGACATCCGGCATATTATATTCTTGAAGAGGACGAGCCATTGGTTCTCTCCGAATGTTTTCTTGCTCCCTTCTTCTTCTCTCAGCGTTAAGTCTCCTAGCCGTGGCTTCTATCTCGGGATCAAAGACCGAGTTATCTACCGATCGCGATCGCCTGCGCATTCGGTAACAACAACTAGTGAAGAAATAAGCAAGAAACAAAGTAACAGGTGTAATCTACTAAATCTATAATCAAACTAATTCTAATCCGTAGCCTCCCCGGCAACGGCGACAAAAACTTGTTAGGGTTTTATTTTAATACCGCAAGTGAACGGTGTCGTAGCACATACGGGTCGAACTCAGGGAGGTGCAAGACTAAACACTAGTTGATTTTAGACTATGAAATAGCTACACAATCCAAATATCAAAGAGAATCTATAAACTAATAACAAAATATGACAATTAAAACACTAAGATTAAGTATCACCACTAATATGAATTGATCAAAATATAACTCACATCCCAGTTATTCAATTATAGCCTAGGCGAGATTGACATTCCCTTATGACTCAGTAATAAAGCACAGCTGCGAACCGAAACTAAATACTCGGTCATTCCTCAATACCTAGAGCGCACTTTCGTGATAGCAAAAGGCCTAACTAACATGTATGTCTCCTATTTTCATGGCTTACACACATAATTAGAAGCATTAAGAACCAATGTCAAATAATTCCCAATTCTAATTCTCACCTATTTTCATGGGAGAATTCAGATCAATGACAAGATTATCTAAATTAAGACCCAACTTTCGTTGATGAACTCAATTAATAAAATAACAATTTAACATCAACTAAATATTCCTAATCTCAACTCGAACTTTCGTTGATAATATAAAACTAGGGCTAAATCAAGATGCACAATTGACAATAACAGCAATCTTATCAAACCCTAAACATATAAATCAATAACATGGGAATTAGAGAATAATTTATATGATCAATCCATACTAGGGCTCAACTTAATCCTAGATAAAAAGACTACTCACTAATCATGGCAATAAAAGCAATAAATATAATGAAAAACACAATTAAAATAATAATAAAGAGAAGAGAAGAGAATAAGACTTATTGAATTGAAGATGAATATGAAAGCTTGAATCTTGAATCTCCAAAGTAGCAATAGAAACAAACTAAGGTAAAAACTAGAGAGAAAATTAGAGAAACAAAATAACATGATGTTCGAAAAGTGAATAATAGATAATAGATGTTCTAACCTAATTAGAAATCCTCTAATATATAGTTATAAGTCCTAATCCTAGTAGGAAACCAAATTACAAGATAAGGAAACCAAATAAATCATTAAATGGCCGAAATTATCAAAAATGCGTGCGCGTAAGAAGTTCCTGACAGACTAGGCCAACTTGCAAAGCCCATATCTCTCAAAATACAACTCGCCTTGGGACGTGCAACCTATTGTTGGAAAGCTCTTCAAGCCTACTTTTCAATACCGCTGGAATAAACCCAATATCAGCAACGAGTCAAAAGTAATGTACAACAGAGTGAACATGACTCGATTTCCACAATTCTTTCAATGAATTCCAACTCCAATTCAGCTCCAATTTGCACTCAAATACATCCAAAATGATCCGCATCAATGTAGCTTGCTCCCAATTGCTCGTAAATACTCAAGCTTGTCCTATAATACTCCAATTATGTTTTCAATACCTGAAATTCATCAAATAATACCAAAAACACACAAAAGGAGTAATATTTCATAAATTAAGTAATAGTATGCAATTATGAAGTATAAAGCCTCTAAATGCTCCTATAATGCAGCCTAAATGCACCTAAAACCTATATAAAAATATGATACATCACACCCCGCTTCCGAGAGGTTGAATAATGCTCCAGAATTTCCCGAGATGGTCCCTCTGGCCCGGAGTTGGGAAAGGAGAGCCCCGCACTTCCCGAGTTGGGAGGGGGAGCCCCAAATTTCCCAAGGAGGTTTGAGATGGAGTTTCTTAGCTGAACTTACTAAGTGGCCACTGCAAGGGAATCCGAGCGAATTTCTCGAGATGATCCCTCCGAACCCGAGTAGGGAATAGGACCCCCTACTTCCCAAATTGGGAAGGGCAAGCACTAAATGTCCCGAGGGAGTTTGAGATAGAGTTCCATAGCCGATCTTGCTATGTGGCCGCTACCCGGGGAATCGAGGCAAATTTCCCGAGTTTATCCCCCCATAATCCCGTGTAGTGATGGCTGAGCCTCATGCTTTCTCGAGAGGTACAGAAGGTGATACTTATCTGAGTTTTCTAAGTGGCCGATTATGAGGTAAACCGAGGCCAATTTCACGAGCTTATCCTCTCACACTTGTGGGGCTAATGAGCCATTTAGTTTCCCGAGTTGCGTATCTAGGATGCACTTAGCTATATTTGCTAAGTGGTTAGCCCTCTGGTGAGACCGAGAGTGTCACTGTCTTCCCAACTCGGGGGCTAATGAGCCGTCTAATTTCCCGAGTTGGTATGTAGGATGTAATTAGCAATTTTTGGTGAGGCCTCTGGTGAGACCGAGAGGGTCACTGTCTCCCCACTCGGGGGGCTAATGAGTCGCCTGATTTCCCGAGTGGGGTTGGTAACCGGAAGTATCGGTTCGCTATTTTTGGAACAGTAAGCGTTCAAATCGGTAACCGCCTAAGCCGTTAACCGATTTTTTGGTACGGTTTTTCGGTTAACAATTAACCATAACTCAAGTTTTATTAATTTGTTCACTTAGTTTATATATTAGATTTCAATTTTTTCTCAACATAAATAATTTAACATTAATACCAATACACCATACTACATTACTATTACACAAAGCTCAATGTTAACACAAAAAATAACATACTAATAACAATAATTATTCCTCAGCATTTCCCTTTCTCCTGAACTTCACTAATGCCTAAACTTAGCAGATATACAATCATATTCATGATAGGCCGGCCTACTGATTGAATTCTATTAGAAGGTATTTTCCTCACTAATTGAGTGCATAAAACTTACTGACTTTCCTTTGTTCAGAGAAATTAGTCTAGATTACTTACTGACTTACTGCATTTAATAAAAAACTAATAATTAATTAATGTAATTATTATAAAAAAATTCAATAATAATAAAATAAAATAAATATATTAGGTTTTTTGGTTAATCGTTTTAAAAAAAAATCATAACCTTAACCATACCATTTTACCGTAATTTTTACCAGTTCGGGTTTAATCCCTAATTTTTCGATACGGTTACCGCCCATTTTAACCGGTTTTTCGGTTTTAGTTTTTTTTGTGAACACTTGCTAGTAGGATGTCCTTAGATATATTTGCAAGGTGATCCCTTTGGTGAGACCGAGAGGGTCCTTTGCCTTCCCAACTCGAGGAGTTAATGAGCCGCTTGGTAGTTGAGTGGGGCATATGGTATGTACTTAGCATTTTTTGCTAAATAGTGATCCTTCTGGTGAGACCTAGAGGCTCAGTGTCTTCCTAACTCGGGGGGCTGATGAGATGCCTGGTTTCCCGAGTAGGGTATGTGGTATGTACTTAGCAATTTTTGCTAATTGGTGAGCCCTCTGGTGAGACCGAGAGGGTCACTGTCCTCCCGACTCGGAGGCTAATGAACCATCTAGTTTCCCGAGTGGGATATGTTGGAGGTACTTAGCTATATTTTCTAAGTGGAAAGTAATCCTGGTGAAGGAACCTCATTTAGTGATGTGTCCTTCAGTTGAGTCTTGACCTACTTTAAGTGGGCTCCCTTATGAGTTGGAATCGAGTCAACGGCTTGGCGTTGACTTTTCAAAGCATTAGTTTGCAATGCATTTAGGACCAAGGCCTACTTAGGGGACTGTTATGAGGCTCATGGAAGGTGGTGCAGAGGTTATCGTTAGCGTAGAGTCTTTAGCGCTCGATATAAGGAGGGAAATCTTCCTCTTTCCGTACTACTGCAATCATTTGCACACACACACACACACACACACACGCTCTCTCTCTCCCCCTTTAGAAACTCTTTGGCTCTCTGAGATCTTGACCCTTCCTCCTACTCCCGAGTCCTTGAGCACTGTTTCGGTCCTGAGTTCGAGAAGTATTGAACACGAGAAGGTATGATTTATTTGGAATTTCTTCATTCCTTTTTGTTATAAAGGTAGATACGACCTACTACTTGCCTTGGATAAGTCCTGAGTTCGAGTCGAGTACTCCCTCTGCCTCATCTCCTCACTATAAATTGTCTGATGAGGTTCATGAGGTAGAGGGATTTTTAATAAGTACCCGAATACCTTCGCAGGACCCCTTAGTTGTACTCGAGGCGGTCCCTTTGACTAGTTCTTCAAATTCTGTAGAAGAGGACGACGAAGGGGGTAATCCCAGGCCCTTAGGACATGTCGGTCTCCTATACCACCCATAGTAGAAGTTACTTAGACCATTATTTGGATGATGGTGTAGTGATGGCCTCCGAGAGAAGTGACGAAGAGGGCCCGAGCACCGTTGACCAAGACGTCTATCCTCCGTTGGATCCCGAGGTGGGGACTTATTCTTACTTCCCCTATCCAAAGTTTATGAGGTCCCTGGAGAGGAACTTGAAGCACATTGGGACTAACTACTGGATTCAGGACCCCTATTTGGTTGTCCGGCCCAAGAATACTGACACGATTTTGACGTCTCCGGTTGGGTGTATATCGGTTTATTACCAAAAGCTTGAAGATAGGTCTAAGATTCCCACCCTTTCATAATGGAGCTTCTCAACGCCTATAATTTGACGATCACCCAACTACTTCCTAATAACTGGTTGTCCATCAACGCATTTCTGGCGATCTGTGACTCTGTCGAGGAACACACAAGTTTAGGCACAATATGATGACATTGATGCTAGGTCCCACTAACAAACTACCCCAGGTTGGTACTGCTTCCAGTGCAGAGCTGGGTATAAAGTAGTCTGCAAACCTCCTTCCAACCAAAAATGTTTTAGCCGCAACTTCATCCATAGTTATAAGAATAGTGGTTGGGACTTCCTGACAGTTCCTTCAGAGGATGGGCCATGTTTCGGCTTGAACCAGATGGTTCCTGAAATATCGCAGGAAGAAGCCATCATTGATTTTATGATTTTTGCTTAGTGTTGAGATTATTTTCTTCTTTTCATTATTGCCCGACACCGTCTAGATACCGAGATGACGGCTAGGTTCACCAGCAAGTCCACATTGGCCCTAAAGGTTTTGACCGAGCTAAAGGATGAAACAATGAAGATTCCTCCTCCCCTAACGGTAATTTTAATTTGTTACTTAATCTTCTGTTATGTTGAATCTGTAACTTTTACTAACTCGAGTTGGTTATGACTTTCTTTTGCAGGACTGATACGCTCAAGTTATACGATGTTTTTGTGGTATTTTAGGTGCACATTGCTAAGGGATTTGTTCGTAATTGTTAAGGTTTGCATATAAATCATCCTTAGCGGAAGTTCGGAATTTTGTATGTTAATTGTTGTTAAAGTTGTAAAGTTCCGAGCTCTTGGAACTCCACCGTGTGCCTAAGCATCGCATCACCGCAAGCTCGTCATCACCAACCAAGTAGAGCCTAGCAGCATCATAGTCCAACGCTCGCCCAGCCTGCCCAGCGCTCGAAGCATTGCCCATCGCCCATCCAGCCGCATCGCAAGCAGCCTCGCCCAAGCTGCCCAGCCAGCGCTCGCCCAGCGCTCAGCAGCTCGCACCTCGCGAGCATGGTCGCACCTCGCGACCTCCTGCTCGCACCTCGCGAGGATTCTCGCACGGTGCGACCTGCGTGGTTTCGCCAAATTCTTCAGCTCGTGGCGAAGGCAGTAGCTCATCGCACGGTGCGACCTGTACCGCACCTCGCGACCCCTATGGCGGTTTAAATGACGGCTGACTTTTGAGCCTTAGTATAAATACTAAACTTTGTTTTTGGACCTAAAAAGACACACATTTGAGGAGAGAGAATATCCAAGACTCCATTCTTCTCTTCTTCTCTTCCCTTTTTAGTTTTTGTTTTCGAGTTTAGTTTTCGTAGATTTCAATTATGGGATTGGCTTATGCTATGCCGATTGTAGCTTGAACCGTTCTTGAACGAGATTAATATGGAGCTTCAAGCATTATTGTGAGATCTTTCTTCTCTATTTATTTCCTTTGATTATGGTTTAATTTCTATGCTTGCTTTCTATGATTTTTGCATGATTATGCTAGGAATATTACTAGTTTGATTGTGCGATTAATCTAATGCTAGATTTAAGAATAGAATCGGATTGTTTTATTCTTTTATCATTTGGTAGCAAACTAGGGAGTAATTTAGATGCTGATCATCTTGGTTATTTCTTAGGGAAATTGAATAAACTGTTGAATGTTTATCGCGTGTATGACATTAGCAGGTCTATTGGTTCTCTGTGTTTATTCTTTGCTATTGGATTGAACTTAGACGCAGATCGGACTAGGTTATCCTTTAGTTAGGGTTTTATAGTCACGCTGATCGTGCTATTCAACTAAGAATAAGGAGAATGCGAGATTAATTCTCAACAATAGATAATTATGGAATTAAATAGAGTCGAGGTTAAATGATCGATAATGAATTGAAGTGCATGTTAATCGGATTCAAGATCTTCCTATATTGATTTCTCATCTTATTTATATGCTAGTTAGTTGTAGTTTAGTTATAATCTACTTGAAAACCCCCCCTTTTATTATTATTAGGTTTCTCGACCGTTAAGAGTCTTCTAGGTATTAACGCACGCTAAGTATAGAACTCGTCCCCGTTTCCCTGTGGATACGAACCTTACTTCCCTTATACTACTTTAGTGTAAAAGAGAGTAGGAGAAATTTTATCTTTGGCCGGGTGCGGTGCACAACGACACATCCGCGCCCGCCAAATTTTGGCGCCGTTGCCGGGGACACGGTGTTACTTGTTTATATTTAGTGTATGCTTTTGGATTGTATTGCTAATGGTTTTTGTTTATGGTTAATACTCGTGCTACTAACCAAGAACCTTTGCAGTACGATCGAGATCTAGAACTAACCCTTTTCAGGTTGAGAAGAGAATTGCGTGAGGACTTTATAGAGCTCCCTTTTTCGCTTCAATTTGAAGAAGAGATGCCTCCTAGAGTTGAGCACCGCACTTTAAAGGAGCTCACTGCTCCTAACCTTGACCAACAACCCTTGTGTATCACATTTCCGGAACCGGAAGTGGGGGACACATTTGAGCTAAAGTCGGGGTTGATACATTTGCTTCCCTCATTCCATGGGCTAAATGGTGAAGATCCAAATAAACATTTGTCAGAGTTTCATGTGGTATGCAGCAGCATGAAACCAAGTGGAGTTTCCGAAGATAGAATCAAGCTTAAAGCTTTCCCCTTTTCGCTAAAAAAGACGCAGACTAAGGATTGGATGTACTACCTTCCGTCCGACAGCATCACCACTTGGGCACAATTGAAAAAGAGCTTTCTCGAGAAATACTTTCCCACTTCTAAATCATCTACATTGAAGAAGGAGATAAGTAACATTGAGCAACGAGGTGATGAGTCTTTTTACGAGTATTGGGAGAGGTTTAAGAAGTTATGTGCTAGTTGTCCATACCACGGTTATTCAGAGGAAGATTTGGTGCTATACTTCTATAATGGCTTATGTGATGAGGATGCTAGGATGGTCAATGCAGCAAGTGGTGGATCCATTGTGAATAAAACTGCACTCGTTGCTAAGGAAGCTGTTAAATGAGCTTCTTGAAAGCTCGAGGCAGTTTAGTAGAAGGTCTGGAACTCGACGTGTGGTCTCCGAGGGTTCTAGTTCTTCTAAGTTGGAAGATCAGGTGCAAGCTCTCACATCTGTGATGCGAGACTTCATAGTGAAAGAGAAGACTCACCAAGTGAAGGCTTGTGGCATTTGCTCTTCACATCATCCAACTGATTTTTGCCCTCATCTACAAGAACCGAGTGAAGAGGTTAAGGCGGCCGATTTTCGGGGCCAAGGTTTCCCGAAAAGATATGATCCATATTCTGGTACCTACAATCCGGGATGGCGAGATCATCCTAATTTGAGGTACGGGAACTCATCGAGGAACCAAGCGGCCGCCACGGCGGTATAACCGCCCACCACCTCCTTATTCGAGAGCACCGGAGCAAGGAGCTCCATATTTTCGGCCGCAAGGCCAACCACGAGGACCGAGTACCGGCATGTCTACCGAGGATATGATGAATGCTTTAACTAAAAATGTCACTAACATGCGGGGAAATATGGTTCGGTTTCGGGGAGGAGACCCGTTCAAGCATCAAGAACTTGGAGAGCCAAGTAAGCCAAATTGCGGGAGAGCTGTAACCAAGTTAGAGGCTAGGGATTCGGTGAGGTTTCCATCCCAAATAGAACTCAACCCAAAGATGAACGTGAGTGCTATCACATTGAGAAGTGGAGCGGAAATTGCAAGCAAAGAGAGGTTGGTGGTTCGAGACAAAGAGATAGTGGAAGAGGTGATCGAGCATGAACCGACAACAGATTATATATCATTGCCACCTCAACAAGAGGCGAAAGTCCAAAAATAACCTCCTCCACCATATGAACCAGAGCCACCATTTCCCGAGGCATTAAGAGAAACCCGCAAAACAGAGCGCACCAATGACATCTACGAAATCTTTCGTAAATGTGAGGTAAACATTCCCCTTTTTGATGCTTTAAATCAAGTACCTAGGTTTGCTAAGTTCCTTAAGGAATTGTGTACTTCGAAAAGAAAGCAAAAACAAAAGGGAGTGCAAAAAGTGAAGGCTAGCGAGCATGTCTCTGCTATCTTTCAAAAGAAATTACCTCAAAAGTGCAAGGACCCAGGCATGTTTACCATCCCCTGTACTATAGGTGACACCATGTTTCCTAAAGCCATGTTAGACTTAGGTGCGTCAATTAATGTGATTCCATATTCATTATATAAGTCTTTGAAACTTGGCAATTTGCATGAAACTGGTGTAGTGATTCAATTAGCTGATAGATCCAATGTTTATCCTAGGGGTAAATTAGAGGATGTGTTAGTTACGGTTGGGAAATTGAAATTTCCTGCTGATTTTTATGTTTTGGAGATGGAACCTGATAAGCATGCCGCCCCCATCCTTTTGGGGCGACCTTTCTTGAAAATATCTTGCACTAAAATTGATGTTTGCGCTGGTTCTTTGACCATGGAATTCGAGGGAAAGGTAGAGGCGTTTAAAATCGATGATTCTAAGCCTTTGATTAAGGATGATAACCCTCTTTGCTCTATTAACATTGTTGACTCTGTTTTGCATGATGTTCTTGACATTGTTAAGGATTGTGCATCTCCTACTAACATGCAGGTTATGGGGCCGGAGTTGAAAGAGCGGAAAAAGCCTCCTGATTTACCATCTTGTTTTGACACTGTACCACTAACGATGCATTGCAAGAGTTCTTCTCCGTCTGTTTTGCAGGTACTCGAATTGGAGGTTGACATGGAGCCTCCATTGTCACATATGGAGCACAAGCCCAATTTTTGAGCGCAAGGTACTAAGTCGAGCTCACGACTTTAAACAACAGCGCTTCTCGGGAGGCAACCCGAGACCCCGAGACCCCTTTATTTTCTTTCTTTCCCTTTATTTTTCATCAAATTTCCACCACCACAACAAATTTTCTTTCACCCACCACCCACCCACTAAAAAGATCCACACCCAATCTTCATCCACTTGGAACCAAAATCCACAAAAGAAAACCCGTTGGGAGGAGTTCAATAGCTAGGAGTTGGTACAACTAGAGGGTTGAGATTGTTAATGTATCTTTTCGATCTCTTGAGCTAGGTGAAAATCTCACAAATTCAAAACTTTTGAACTTGTCATTTGTTTGAGTAACTCGAGGGAGAGGGTTGGGAGTTGAGTTATGAGATTTGAGTTGGTGTTGTTAAGAAATTTGAGTTTGACGGATTGCTTTTCATGAGTTTTGAGCATTCGATCTTCGATTTACTCGATTGTTGGTTTCCCCCCATTTTCAGGTTACTTTTGCTTTTAATTATCGACACATTGAGGACAATGTGTAGTTTAAGTAGGGGGGAGGGTATTCTCATTCTCATGTATCTATGTTGTATCTATGTTGTATATATTACTTTAATAATAATAAATATTAAAAAAAAAAAAAAAAAAAAGTGATGAAAAGAATCCCGCTGAGTTGAAAACCCGCAAGGGCGGGCGACTCGGGCAAAAATGGGGGCCCGGATAGGTTGAAAACCCGAAAGGGCAACATATGCAAAAAAGTGGCTTATATTGAGCGGGTAAGATGGTGAGATATAAAAAAAAAAAAAAAAAAAAAAAAAAAAAAAAAAAATTGTGAGAAGCTAGGATGAAAACCCGAAAGGGCTCCTAGGCAAAATGAGAGATTAAGAGAGAATTATGTATTTTGAAGACTCATTTGCCGGAGATTTGTTTTGGCTTTCACTTTCTTTTGATTGTTTGTTTTTGGGAGTAAGCATGGAATTTATCCCTTTTTGTCTTTGTTCCATGGCTTGCTTATATAGGTTGGTTGTAATAGTAGTAGTAGTTTATCTTTTGAGGTTTTAGGCGAGTTGTCATTTTGATTGTGGCGTTGGAGTGAGTTCAATTCCTTTGAGATCCTTCAGGATTTGAGCTCACATTTTGGTTGTCGTTTGGTGATTATTGTTGTCGCGTCTTTTTATTTTTCAGGTGAGCTCGAATCTAAGTGTGGGGGAATCATCGTCCCTTACGTTTAGGTTTTTGAGCGGATGTTGTTAAGATGTGATGATGATGATGTAGTTGATGGGGAGTGAAGGTTGGTGTCGTTAGTTTGGGTGATGATTTTTTTGGTGATCCTCATTTTGAGTTTACTCGAGGTCGAGTAAAGTTCAAGTGTGGGGGTATTTGATACGCTCAAGTTATACGATGTTTTTGTGGTATTTTAGGTGCACATTGCTAAGGGATTTGTTCGTAATTGTTAAGGTTTGCATATAAATCATCCTTAGCGGAAGTTCGGAATTTTGTATGTTAATTGTTGTTAAAGTTGTAAAGTTCCGAGCTCTTGGAACTCCACCGTGTGCCTAAGCATCGCATCACCGCAAGCTCGTCATCACCAACCAAGTAGAGCCTAGCAGCATCATAGTCCAACGCTCGCCCAGCCTGCCCAGCGCTCGAAGCATTGCCCATCGCCCATCCAGCCGCATCGCAAGCAGCCTCGCCCAAAGTTGCCCGGCCCGGCGCTCGCCCGGCGCTCGGCGCGGCTCGCACCTCGCGAGCATGGTCGCACCTCGCGACCTCCTGCTCGCACCTCGCGAGGATTCTCGCACGGTGCGACCTGCGTGGTTTCGCCAAATTCTTCAGCTCGTGGCGAAGGCAGTAGCTCATCGCACGGTGCGACCTGTACCGCACCTCGCGACCCCTATGGCGGTTTAAATGACGGCTGACTTTTGAGCCTTAGTATAAATACTAAACTTTGTTTTTGGACCTAAAAGACACACATTTGAGGAGAGAGAATATCCAAGACTCCATTCTTCTCTTCTTCTCTTCCCTTTTTAGTTTTTGTTTTCGAGTTTACTTTTCGTAGATTTCAATTATGGGATTGGCTTATGCTATGCCGATTGTAGCTTGAACCGTTCTTGAACGAGATTAATATGGAGCTTCAAGCATTATTGTGAGATCTTTCTTCTCTATTTATTTCCTTTGATTATGGTTTAATTTCTATGCTTGCTTTCTATGATTTTTGCATGATTATGCTAGGAATATTACTAGTTTGATTGTGCGATTAATCTAATGCTAGATTTAAGAATAGAATCGGATTGTTTTATTCTTTTATCATTTGGTAGCAAACTAGGGAGTAATTTAGATGCTGATCATCTTGGTTATTTCTTAGGGAAATTGAATAAACTGTTGAATGTTTATCGCGTGTATGACATTAGCAGGTCTATTGGTTCTCTGTGTTTATTGCTGCTATTGGATTAAACTTAGACGCAGATCGGACTAGGTTATCCTTTAGTTAGGGTTTTATAGTCACGCTGATCGTGCTATTCAACTAAGAATAAGGAGAATGCGAGATTAATTCTCAACAATAGATAATTATGGAATTAAATAGAGTCGAGGTTAAATGATCGATAATGAATTGAAGTGCATGTTAATCGGATTCAAGATCTTCCTATATTGATTTCTCATCTTATTTATATGCTAGTTAGTTGTAGTTTAGTTATAATCTACTTGAAAACCCCCCCTTTTATTATTATTAGGTTTCTCGACCGTTAAGAGTCTTCTAGGTATTAACGCACGCTAAGTATAGAACTCGTCCCCGTTTCCCTGTGGATACGAACCTTACTTCCCTTATACTACTTTAGTGTAAAAGAGAGTAGGAGAAATTTTATCTTTGGCCGGGTGCGGTGCACAACGACACATCCGCGCCCGCCAAGGACCTTGTTGCCAAGAAGCCAAAGAAGACCCCGGCGCGCTCCTAGATGTCGGCGGAGCAAACTAAACAGGCCCTGGCCCTTGAAAAAATAGCTCCCTCAAAGACGTCCGAGTGGGCTTCCTCGGGTGTCTCTACTGGTTCGAAGAGGAAGATAGAAGAGGCCGTGCTCAACCCTGTTGTCACCTTTGCAGAAGAGCCTCTCGCCAAGGGGACTCGGGGTGAGCAGATAGGGGCCAGCGTTACCTTTACCAACATTACAAGGACCCAAAGGCTGGCTCGGGTCCGACTTGCTATGAGTAAGATTTATATGGATGCTGATGATGATGCTTTCATCGCCAGCGGCTCCGAGGAAGTCAAGATTATTTACGAATCTTAGCTAGACGTAAGCTTCCTTCCCGAGTGCTTTCTTGATCCTTGCCTTGTAATTATGCTAACACGTTCTTGGTGATGAGGCTAAGAATACTGTTGATCACCTTCATCAGCAATTGGACAAGGCCAACAAGAAGATTACATCTTTGTAGTTGCGCAAAGTCTGGATCAACCTTCCCGCAATTTTGGACTAGTACTTGTGCCGACTCTCCATATGTCCCGAGGCTTTCATCTATCACTACTTCTTCATCACCTTTGACCGATTGAGGTTGGTACAGCTTCGGATTCTCTGAGAGGTAAATGCCGAGGCAATTGGGATTGTCCTCGGGACTTTCTCTCTTCCTCTTCTTTGGGAGCTCTTCTTCAGATAAAGTAGTTTTCTTGAAACTATTTGTATAACATTCTCTTGCTGTCTGCTGGTCCCCAATAGATCTTCCCGACCCGGCCCTCGTTTGTCTAATGTTGCATGAGGAGTTAGTATACCGAGATGATTGCTTTGATTTTCTTCATGGTGGGTCGCCCCATGATGACGTTGTAGGGTAATGGGGTATTACCACCTGGAAGTCGACTGGTAGGCTTTTACCCTTCCTTTTTTCACCGAGCCTCACCGGCAGCCTGATAAACCCGACAGGATATACTGACCCTCCCCCGAAGCCTACCAGCGACTGAATATTTGGGGTTACATCTTCTCCGTGTACTTAAGCTTTGGTAGGTAGTCGAGGGTGATGATATTGGTTGACAAGCCACTATCGACAAGGATTCTCTTGACCCTTGCGTTAACCACCTTCATTTCAATGACGAGCGGGTCATCATGGGGGAATGTATTTGTCAGCCAGGATCCCTGAAGGTCATGAAGGGGTATGCTACTATTGTAGAATCTATCTCCAACACTTGGTGTTTGATTACTTGGAGGTGAGCTTTGTGACCTCGGTCGGTTAGGCCCTCCAAGGCGTAGCCCCGGCGGTAACCCCGACAAACCCCTCAGTAATATCGTTGTCGTTTCGGGCTTCTGTCTCCTTTCCCTTCTCTTCTTGAGAGTGTTTGAGATATTTGTTCAGCTTCCCTTGGTCATCGGGATGATCCAAGGCCTTCTTCAACTTCTGACAGTCTTTTGTGGTGTGCCCATACTCATGATGATATTCACACCACACTCGATGGTCTCTTTAGACGTTTTGACGTTTTCGTAGGGGGGAGGATTGTGTAAAGCCGACTTGTTTATGATATCTAAACAAATCTCTCTTCTGTTGTTGTAGAACCGAGGATTGTTTTCGTAATCCGTGATTTTAAGGGGAGCTGATGGTTGTTTCGGTTATTC
Organism: Beta lomatogona; assembly: GCA_947646795.1. Taxonomy (NCBI): domain Eukaryota; kingdom Viridiplantae; phylum Streptophyta; class Magnoliopsida; order Caryophyllales; family Amaranthaceae; genus Beta; species Beta lomatogona. The sequence continues at coordinate 160,110 of CANSNZ010000494.1, forward strand.
TTCTTATATCCCGGTAAGGGACTTCCTCCTTCCTTTTCTTCGATTTTTCTACCACCGGCTTGCCAGTGTCCGAGGCCTGGATGAACTTTTGAGCCCGAGTCATGGCCTCAGTGAATGTCATGACCTCATTCTCCGCGAGTGACCATCTGCACTTCCCTGGCCAGAGTCCGGACATTAGAGCGGTGAATGCTACTCTATCTTAGAGATCATAAATTTTCAGTGATTCCTCATTGAACCGCTTAATGTAGTCAGCTAAGCTTTCATGCTTTTGTTGCTTGATAGACATCAGGTGGATGCTTGTCTTTTTGTGTAAGCGTCCAACTATAAAGTGTTAATGGAACAATGCTTTAAGTATTGAGAAGTTGGTGATGATGCTGAGAGATAATCCCGAGAACCGTCTATGTGTCAGCCCTTTGAATGTTATCGGGAAATACTTGCATCAAGTCGCTTTGCAGCCTGTCTACACACTCATCTGGGCTTTGTAGGCTGCCTTGTGGTCATCAGAATCCGTGTCTCCTGAGTGTTGCTCAATTTTGAGGGACCTTAACTTTGCTAGGATTTGAGACCTCCATGATTTCCCGACTGAATGGTGTCATGAAATTGAGTACACCTCGGTTAACAAGGATAGGATCCTTATTACGTTGCGGTCCCGAGTCTCCATCTTCTGCCCTGTCTCTTTTTGACCTGAGTGGTGCACCTTTTCATTCCTTTCTAAGGGTCCGAGAGGCCACCTGTCACTAGTGGAATAAATGCTAATTGTGGCGATCATTAAGTGGCCTATTGCTACGGTTTTAGGCACGCCATAATTATAGGCGCATCAATAGGTTGTAGTTTTTAATCGCAGCAATAGAGTAACCTATTACTGTGGTTCCCATCCAAAATCGCAACAATAGGTATATTTTTTTAATAAAAACAAATGAAGCCTATTGCTGCGGTTTTGTATTGGACCCGTAGCAATAGGTACAGGTGCAGGTAAAAAAATTATTTTTTTTACTCTTTGCCATCAGATTTGAAAGGCAAAAATGCATGAAGAAAATAAAACACACAAATTGAAAGTAATGACAAAGAATGCTTAATAAAAAGATACAAAAAATCAACATATATTCAGAAAAAAAGATAAAAAAAAATATGAAAAACAATAACAAAAAATCAGAAACCCTAACATTTTTATTGATATTTAACAAACAAAAATGAAGAAAATCCAAAAAAAAAAAAACTAAAATATCACTACCCTAAAAATAAAATCTAACTACAAAAGAGAAAAAAAAAGAACAAAAAAGAAAGAAAACAAGAACAGGATGTGTGACTAGATCCGATTTTGTTGCGATGGATGTAAAATCGAAACCACAGAGCAAAAACCGAGAAAAATGAAATCCAACAGATGATGCTTCTTGTTTAGTTCCTGTATACATTCGATCACATTTCCAAAATAAAAAACAATGCGATACTACAAATAGCAACATTGCGGAAATTTAATAACAAAAACAAAAATAAAACCCTAGAAATCAGAAAAACTAAACATCACCTTATCAGAACAACTTGAACCTTCGCGTGTTTCCAAATCTTGGCATCAGGCAAGATCTTCGGTATCCGAAGTGATAGGAGCGACTAAGTGACGAAGAGTTAGATCGAAGTGAGAGATGGAGAAGAGTGAGACCGAAGTGAGAGAGGGAGAAGAGTGAGACTTGCTTTTGCTTCCGTCTCACAGGCCTCCGACGAGCTGGAAAAGGACCCGACGCGAGCAGAGATGAGATAAAACAATCGTATTTCAAAGAGCAAAGGTGCGAGCAGCGATGCAAAGACAACAACCTTGTTTCGAAGAGCAGGCAAAAATGCGAGGAAGAGGAGAGACAAAGAGGAGGTGGAAGACGAGAGACGGTGAGTGGAGTTATGGAGAGGAGGGAAAAACGGCGGAGTGAGGGATGAGAGAGGCATATGAGTGAGTGGGGTAAAGGAGGCAAAACCCTAGCGTGTTGCCTATAAAGCCCCGTCAATTTTTTTTATAGATCTAGCCACATCTATTGCTGCAGTTCCTAAAATTCTATTTTCTTAATACTATTTTAATCTATTGCTGTGGTTTCGGGTGGAAACCGCAATAATAGCTCTGGTTAAACCAGTCAAACATTTTTGAAAAATTCCCGTTGACATCTGTGTGGAAACCGCAGCAATAGGTTGATTTTCAATTTTTCCTTTTCTTTTGACGTGATTTATTGCTGCATATGGGTAAAACCGCAGCAATTCAGCAGCAACAATAAGCAATTATTCTACTAGTGTGTTCCTCATGGCGAGCCTTTTCCAGTTGGTTGGCCTCGTGCCAGTTGTTGATTATGTTACGGACATCCTACTCCTTTCGCCGCTGACAATGCTCTTCTATAAGACGCCGGGCATCGAAGTCCAGGGCTCGTTGAAGGTGCCTTGTCGGGGCCCCTCTCCCCCTACTCGGTGGTCATCTCGGTTGGAATGCGAGATCGGGGTTCCTCCCGAGTTCGCCGCTCACTTCTACCCTCTTCTCGGAGCCCCTATTGTTGGTCTGAGGCATTCTTTGATTGAACTGTGGTAAACCGACTATAAGCTCCTGCAAACTTCGTTGGATATTTTCGTTCAGCTGTTGGGTAATCCTTTCTATATTTGCCGTGGTCATGACGGGTGGCGTATTTGGAGGAAATTGATCACGAGGGATAGGCTGCTCTTCAATTTCCCGAGGGTTGGTTCCCTTGTCTTCCAGAGCATGTGATTCTACAAGCACGTTGTGTTGTGACGACTATTTCAGAGCAGCTTGGCTCGTGTGTGGAGCTCGGGTTGATTTTCTTTGGGGAGTCATGTTGCTCTCACGCCAAACTGTTTTTGTTTAGAAATTGTTCAAAAGAATGAGTGTTGCTGAGAGTTCAAAATCACGAGAGGGAGTAAAATCCCAAGAGTCTTGTCATCGTAGCTCCTCCAAAAGACAGTCAAACTAGCCCGGGGGTTGTTCCGGAAACGCCCCTCCGACGCTCAAGTCAGATGTGATTGAGGTAGACAGAGAAAGTGAGCAAATGTAGATAGAGATGCTCTAGTTCTTGTAGGTGAGAATTGAATACGTGTTCATTGATGAGATTAGTACGTCTTATAGTGTTGGTGATTTAATTGTCTTTTGCTTTTGGGAAAGTTGTCTCCTTCTTATGGTAAAACTCTTTTTAGCTCAAAGAGGCTGATGGACTCTTTTTGAGCACATCTTTTTTGACCATTTGATGGGCTCTCTTAAAATATTATTTGACCAAGTCATGGGTCGAAATAAGGAATAAATTTATCTTTTAGGATTTATTTATTAGTGTATTTCGGTATAAAATATTATGCCACAACTTATTGTATAACATCTTACATTTGTTAACTAATATTAGTGTTTCATATCATTATAAAACTATTTCATGTCATTATTGGCGTATTTAGTATCATTTAGAAGCTATTTGATGCTTTTTTTTCATTTGTTTCGTGTCATTAGAATTTGTGTGCATTCCACATACCAAAACAAAACCCTAACTCTTCTTTCTCTCTCTCTCCCAGTCCCTGATTTTCCCTCTCTCACCTCATCAAACCCCCATCTCTCTCTCTCTCTCTCTCTCTCTCTCTCTTTTCGCATTTCTCCTCACCCTCCACCGCCGTTCACTCGCCGGAGCTTCTCTCACTTGTCGTCGCGTGCTTCTATCACTCCTTTTTTCTACTCGCATCTCATTCCTTGCGTGCGATAATCATCACTTTGTCCTTTCATTCGGCAATGATTATTCGTCTTCTTATTCGTCCTCCACTGCCGATTCTTCTGGTAATTCTATTTTTCTTTGTTTTTTTTTGAAATTTTTCGAGATTTTTGTGTTATTTTGATGATTGTTTGAGCATTAATGGAAATGGAGGTAAGAATGGGGAATTTTTTGTTCTTGTTGATCTCGTTTGTGCGTTTTTTCCCGGGAAACAATGGAAGAATTTGTAAATCTTAACTTATAGATGAATTGCAGATCTCAAATGTGAGTAGAATGATTGTGTTGATGATATTTTGAGAGATTAAGATTATGTGGAATATGGGTTGAATCTTTTGTTGCTGTTGTATAAATGAATAAACGAGGATCTTTTAGTCGTTATTGTATTGTATTGTGATTGGATGTAGTTATAATTCTTACTGATATTGGGACTTTTTTTGCAAGAACTTCATTTGACTTAAATAGGAAGCCCAAATAAGTGTGATTCTTACAAGGCAAGTTTAATAAATAAGGTGTTTTGAAAATGGTTTCTACCAATAAGTTAGGAATTAGCTCTGCTCTGTTAGTTTGTAGCGAAATTTATGTACACAATGTCATTTATCGTAGTCTGGGAAGTGGCTCAGAGGCTGTAAGGTTACGATTAAGGTTATCTCAACAAGGTTTCTCTTGCATGATGCATCATATTTTTGCCTTGCAGAATGTGAAGTACCTAATAGAACTGCTTATTACTATGACATGCTACACAGATTGCCTTCTTGTCTCCTGATCCCATCTTTAGAGGGCGTATTTGGCTACTCGATCTTCTCAAATTTTCTTATGTTTATATTAGAATGGTCAAGGTTGGAGAATCATGGTTTGGACCACAATATTGAAATTGTTCTCAAGTAAGTAGTTTTAGCTGTATTTACTCATATTTTCTGATTTATCATTTCTCTGCTCTCATGCTTTTTTCAAGTTTAAGCAACAAAAATACAGGGGTACTCTCAGTTGGGGGAGCCGGCCATCATCAGCTGGATCAAATGCATGGGGTACCTTTAGTTTTAAAAAGCGCGCTCAAGGCGTTGAAAAAAACGCATCCACAGCGTACGCCTTTGAAGGAGGCACGAGGCGTATCAGGCGTACGCTTTTCGTCTCGAGGCGCGTGCGAGATAAGGAAATGAGTAAAAGATGGTGCAAAATCTAAAATTTTCCCAAATTGAATCTTACCCAGACAATTAGTCTCTATTTCGAGTGAAAGCCCTCAATTGATTTCATAAAATTCCTTCAAATTGAATTAAAGTTCGAAGATGTGATAGATGCAAACCCTAAATTTTTGAATTGCATAATAGACCAAAAATAAAGTTAAGCAGCACCCTACTTGTGATAGACACTGTCGACCAACTGATATTGGTGGTCTCCGATATTCGTTGGCCATCGGTGGCCATCGGTGGCCATCGCAACGGCCCTTTTTCCAGGTTGCCCATAGCCCGTAGGTGGTCTCTAAACAGTAATAGAAGTAGAAATAGTCTGATTTCTACTAATCTTTACTCAGATAATTAAGTGATAGGAGTAGTATAATGTTTTACAGCTGTCCATTAACCAATACCCACTATGCATTATTTTATTAGCTTTTCATTTCATGAACATGTCATTTAAAAAAAAAGAGGTTGTAGTCACGTGTTCCTTTCTTTCTTTGTTTTGATTTATTTTCTTTTCTCTGTTTTTGTCTTTTTCCTTCTCCTGCCTTTTTCCTCTTCAGTTCTTTTTAGCCTCTGGTCAGATTTTTTTTTTTCCAAAAATAATGAAGTTTGCAGTTAATTTTTAATGTTGCTGGTATCAGGTAGATTAATTTTATGGGTAGACTTAAAAAGCAGGAAATTATTATCACAATAGCTAATTTTACCATATAAGTAGGCTGGAGCATATAGTTTAAGTTTCAGCAGCTTATATAAATATTTCTATGTTGTTTGGAGATAAATTATGTTCTACAACTGACAGTTAAGCATTTTAGTAACAAAAGTGCGCCTCGCATACGGGATGCGTGCGCCTTAGCCTTGCGCCTTGCGCCTCCCGTCGCCTTGCGCCTTGGTGCACCTTGTGCCTTTTAAAACTAAGGGGGTACCTCAGCATTGTCACCAACTACACGATGGTAGTAGTTCCTCGCCAAGTCACTTGCTAGGTCGTCCTTCTTCAGACGGTGGCACTCGACCTTCAACTGCTGGGAGTGAGACAGCTCATGATTCTAATGTCAATGGATGGGGTTCAAATTCAAGACCGTCAGCAGCCTTAGGGGTTTGGGCATCCAATCATGCTTCAGCGACATCATCACGCCCTCGTAGTGCTGATAAGAGACCTGGTAGCTCGCAATTATCTCATTTTGCTGAACCTGCGCCAGAAGGTTCTGGGGCGTGGGGTGCGACAAGAGCTGCAGAACGAATGGTATGCTTATTTAACAAACTGCCCTACATGAACTGTCTTTGTTTCTAGTTAATATCTTTTTTTTTATGAAAATGGAATGCATAAATTAGAAAGTTATGGCGTGTATGAACATAGTTATGTTAACTCAGTTAATTTGCTTCTTGATGATTTGATGCGCTCAAGTTATACGATGTTCTTGTGGTATTTTAGGTGCACATTGCTAAGGGATTTGTTCGTAATTGTTAAGGTTTGCATATAAATCATCCTTAGCGGAAGTTCGGAGTTTTGCGATATAAGTTGTGTTAATGTCATGCATTCCGAGCTTCCAAGGTGAAATGCATTTGAGCCGAGCATCACAAGCCACAAGCTCGCCAAGCCAAGCTCGAAGCATCATCGCCAAGCCAGCACTACCGCAAGCCATGCGCGCGCCCATCGCTCGCCCAGCTCCAGCCATCGCACGCCCAGCTCACCAGCAGCCCATCGCACGCCCAGCAGCATCGCCCATCACAGCATCATCGCCAAGCCAGCACTACCGCAAGCCATGCGCGCGCCCATCGCTCGCCCAGCTCCAGCAGCTCGCACAGCCCAGCGCTCGCAAAGCCAGCACGCATGCCCATCGCCCAGGCTCGCGACTCGCGACAATGCTCGCACCTCGCGACCTGATTCTCGCACCTCGCGAGAATCCTCGCACGGTGCGACCTGCGTGGTTTTGGCCCGGCTCTTCGGCTCGTTGCGAAGGCAGTAGCTCATCGCACGGTGCGACACTGCCGCACCTCGCGACCCCTATGGCGGTTTAAATGACGGCTGACTTTTGAGCCTTAGTATAAATACTAAACTTTGTTTTTAGACCTAAAGAGACACACATTTGAGGAGAGAGAATATCAAACACTCCATTCTTCTCTTCTTCTCTTCTCTTTTTAGTTTTTATTTTCTAGTTTAGTTTTAGTAGATTTCAATTATGGGATTGGCTTATGCTATGCCGATTGTAGCTTGAACCGTTCTTGAACGAGATTAATATGGAGCTTCAAGCATTATTGTGAGATCTTTCTTCTCTATTTATTTCCTTTGATTATGGTTTAATTTCTATGCTTGCTTTCAATGGTTTTTGCATGATTATGCTAGGAACGTTACTAGTTTGATTGTGTAATTAATCTAATGCTAGATTTAAGAATAGAATCGGATTGTTTTATTCTTTTATCAATTAGTAGCAAACTAGGGAGTAACTTAGATGCGAGATCGTCTTGGTTATTTCTTGGGGAAATTGTATCAACTGTTAAATGTTTATCGCTTGTATGACGTTAGCGGGTCTATTGGTTCTCTGTGTTTATTCTTTGCTATCGGATTGAACTTAGACGTTATCGGACTAGGTTATCCTTTAGTTAGGGTTTTATAGTCACGCTGATCGTGCTATTCAACTAAGAATAAGGAGAATGCGAGATTAATTCTCAACAATAGATAATAATGGAAATGAATAGAGTCGAGGTTCAATGATCGATAATGAATTGAAGTGCATGTTAATCGGATTCAAGATCTTCCTATATTGATTTCTCATCTTGTTTATATGCTAGTTAGTTGTAGTTTGTTAGTAAATCTATTTGAAAACCCCCTTTGTTATTATTATTAGGTTTCTCGACCGTTAGAGTCTTCTAGGTACTAACGCACGCTAAGTATAGAACTCGTCCCCGTTTCCCTGTGGATACGAACCTTACTTCCCTTATACTAGTTTAGTGTAAAAGAGAGTAGGAGAAATTTTATCTTTGGCCGGGTGGCGTTCACGACAAGCGCGGCCCGCCAAATTTTAGGCGCCGTTTGCGGGACACGGTGTTACTTGTTTGTATTTAGTGTATGCTTTTGGATTGTATTGCTAATGGTTTTTGTTTATGGTTAATACTCGTGCTACTAACCAAGAACCTTTGCAGTACGATCGAGATCTAGAACTAACCCTTTTCAGGTTGAGAAGAGAATTGCGTGAAGACTTTAGAGAGCTCCCTTTTTCGCTTGAATTTGAAGAAGAGATGCCTCCTAGAGTTGAGCACCGCACTTTAAAGGAGCTCACTGCTCCTAACCTTGACCAACAACCTTTGTGTATCACATTTCCGGAACCGGAAGTGGGGGACACATTTGAGCTAAAGTCGGGGTTGATACATTTGCTTCCCTCATTCCATGGGCTAAATGGTGAAGATCCAAATAAACATTTGTCAGAGTTTCATGTGGTATGCAGCAGCATGAAACCAAGTGGAGTTTCAGAAGATAGAATCAAGCTTAAAGCTTTCCCCTTTTCGCTAAAAGACGCAGCAAAGGACTGGATGTACTACCTTCCGTCCGACAGCATCACCACTTGGGCTCAATTGAAAAAGAGCTTTCTCGAGAAATACTTTCCCACTTCTAAATCCTCTACATTGAAGAAGGAGATAAGTAACATTGAGCAACGAGGTGATGAGTCTTTTTACGAGTATTGGGAGAGGTTTAAGAAGTTATGTGCTAGTTGTCCATACCACGGTTATTCAGAGGAAGATTTGGTGCTATACTTCTATAATGGCTTATGTGATGAGGATGCTAGGATGGTTAATGCAGCAAGTGGTGGATCCATTGTGAATAAAACTGCACTCGGCTGCAAAGGCTGTTAAATGAGCTTCTTTGAAAGCTCGAGGCGGTTTAGTAGAAGGTGCGGAACTCGACGTGTGGTCTCAGGGTTCTAGTTCTTCTAAGTTGGAAGATCAGGTGCAAGCTCTCACATCTTTGATGCGAGACTTCATAGTGAAAGAGAAGACTCACCAAGTGAAGGCTTGTGGCATTTGCTCTTCACATCATCCAACTGATTTTTGCCCTCATCTACAAGAACCGAGTGAAGAGGTTAAGGCGGCCGATTTTCAGGGCCAAGGTTTCCAGAAAAGATATGATCCATATTCTGGTACCTACAATTCGGGATGGCGAGATCATCCTAATTTGAGGTACGGGAACTCATCGAGGGAACCGGCGGCGCCACGGCGGTATAACCGCCCACCACCTCCTTATTCGAGAGCACCGGAGCAAGGAGCTCCATATTTTCGGCCACAAGGCCAACTACGAGGACCGAGTACCGGCATGTCTGAGATGATATGATTAATGCTTTAACTAAAAATGTCACTAACATGCGGGGAAATATGGTTCGGTTTCGGGGAGGAGACCCGTTCGAGCATCAAGAACTTGGAGAGCCAAGTAAGCCAAATTGCGGGAGGCTGTAACCAAGTTAGAGGCTAGGGATTCGGTGAGGTTTCCATCCCAAATAGAGCTCAACCCTAAGATGAACGTGAGTGCTATCACATTGAGAAGTGGAGCGGAAATTGCAAGCAAAGAGAGGTTGGTGGTTCGAGACAAAGAGATAGTGGAAGAGGTGATCGAGCATGAACCGACAACGATTATACATCATTGCCACCTCAACAAGAGGCGAAAGTCCAAAAATCACCTCCTCCACCTTATGAACCTGAGCCACCCTTTCCCGAGGCATTGAGAGAAACCCGCAAAACAGAGCACACCAATGACATTTACGAAACCTTTCGTAAATGTGAGGTAAACATTCCCCTTTTTGATGCTTTAAATCAAGTACCTAGGTATGCTTTCGTAAAGATTATACGCTAAGGATGATTTATATGCAAACCTTAACAATTACGAACAAATCCCTATTTGGGATGTTTACCTAGGTACTTGATTTAAAGCATCAAAAAAGGGGAATGTTTACCTCACATTTACGAAAGGTTTCGTAAATGTCATTGGTGTCTTTGTTTTGCGGGTTTCTCTCAATGCCTCGGGAAAGGGTGGCTCTGGTTCATAAGGTGGAGGAGGTGATTTTGGACTTTCGCCTCTTGTTGAGGTGGCAATGATGTATAATCTGTTGTCGGTTCATGCTCGATCACCTCTTCCACTATCTCTTTGTCTCGAACCACCAACCTCTCTTTGCTTGCAATTTCCGCTCCACTTCTCAATGTGATAGCACTCACGTTCATCTTAGGGTTGAGCTCTATTTGGGATGGAAACCTCACCGAATCCCTAGCCTCTAACTTGGTTACAGCTCCCGCAATTTGGCTTACTTGGCTCTCCAAGTTCTTGATGCTCGAACGGGTCTCCTCCTGAAACCGAACCATATTTCCCTCGCATGTTAGTGACATTTTTAGTTAAAGCATTAATCATATCATCTGTAGACATGCCGGTACTCGGTCCTCGTGGTTGGCCTTGTGGCCGAAAATATGGAGCTCCTTGCTCCGGTGCTCTCGAATAAGGAGGTGGTGGGCGGTTATACCGGCGTGGCGGCCTTGGTTCCCGATGAGTTCCCGTACCTCAAATTAGGATGATCTCGCCATCCCGAATTGTAGGTACCAGAATATGGATCATATCTTTTCTCGGGAAACCTTGGCCCTGAAAATCGGCCGCCTTAACCTCTTCACTCGGTTCTTGTAGATGAGGGCAAAAATCAGTTGGATGATGTGAAGAGCAAATGCCACAAGCCTTCACTTGGTGAGTCTTCTCTTTCACTATGAAGTCTCGCATCAAAGATGTGAGAGCTTGCACTGATCTTCCAACTTAGAAGAACTAGAACCCTCGGAGACCACACGTCGAGTTCCGCACCTTCTACTAAAGCCGCCTCGAGCTTTCAGCAAGCTCATTTAACGGTTCCTTTGCAGCGAGTGCGTTTTATTCACAATGGATCCACCACTTGCTGCATTAACCATCCTAGCATCCTCGTCACATAAGCCATTATAGAAGTATAGCACCAAATCTTCCTCTGAATAACCGTGGTATGGACAACTAGCACATAACTTCTTAAACCTCTCCCAATACTCGTAAAAAGACTCATCACCTCGTTGCTCAATGTTACTTATCTCCTTCTTCAATGTAGAGGATTTAGAAGTGGGAAAGTATTTCTCGAGAAAGCTCTTTTTCAATTGAGCCCAAGTGGTGATCTTTGTCGGACGGAAGGTAGTACATCCAAGTCCTTTGTCAGTCTTTTAGCGAAAAGGGGAAAGCTTTAAGCTTGATTCTATCTTTCGAAACTCCACTTGGTTTCATGCCGCTGCATACCACATGAAACTCGACAAATGTTTATTTGGATCTTCACCATTTAGCCCATGGAATGAGGGAAGCAAATGTATCAACCCCGACTTTAGCTCAAATGTGTCCCCCACTTCCGGTTCCGGAAATGTGATACACAAAGGTTGTTGGTCAAGGTTAGGAGCAAGTGAGCTCCTTTAAAGTGCGGTGCTCAACTCTAGGAGGCATCTCTTCTTCAAATTCAAGCGAAAAAAGGAGCTCTCTAAAGTCTTCACGCAATTCTCTTCTCAACCTGAAAAGGGTTAGTTCTAGATCTCGATCGTACTGCAAAGGTTCTTGGTTAGTAGCACGAGTATTAACCATAAACAAAAACCATTAGCAATACAATCCAAAAGCATACACTAAATACAAACAAGTAACACCGTGTCCCCGGCAACGGCGCCAAAATTTGGCGGGCCGCGCTTGTCGTGAACGCCACCCGGCCAAAGATAAAATTTCTCCTACTCTCTTTTACACTAAACTAGTATAAGGGAAGTAAGGTTCGTATCCACAGGGAAACGGGGACGAGTTCTATATTTAGCGTGCGTTAGTACCTAGAAGACTCTAACGGTCGAGAAACCTAATAATAATAACAAAGGGGGTTTTCAAATAGATTTACTAACAAACTACAACTAACTAGCATATAAACAAGATGAGAAATCAATATAGGAAGATCTTGAATCCGATTAACATGCACTTCAATTCATTATCGATCATTGAACCTCGACTCTATTCATTTCCATTATTATCTATTGTTGAGAATTAATCTCGCATTCTCCTTATTCTTAGTTGAATAGCACGATCAGCGTGACTATAAAACCCTAACTAAAGGATAACCTAGTCCGATAGCGTCTAAGTTCAATCCGATAGCAGCAATAAACACAGAGAACCAATAGACCTGCTAACGTCATACAAGCGATAAACATTTAACAGTTGATACAATTTCCCCAAGAAATAACCAAGACGATCTGCATCTAAGTTACTCCCTAGTTTGCTACTAATTGATAAAAGAATAAAACAATCCGATTCTATTCTTAAATCTAGCATTAGATTAATTACACAATCAAACTAGTAACGTTCCTAGCATAATCATGCAAAAACCATTGAAAGCAAGCATAGAAATTAAACCATAATCAAAGGAAATAAATAGAGAAGAAAGATCTCACAATAATGCTTGAAGCTCCATATTAATCTCGTTCAAGAACGGTTCAAGCTACAATCGGCATAGCATAAGCCAATCCCATAATTGAAATCTACTAAAACTAAACTAGAAAATAAAAACTAAAAAGAGAAGAGAAGAAGAGAAGAATGGAGTGTTTGATATTCTCTCTCCTCAAATGTGTGTCTCTTTAGGTCTAAAAACAAAGTTTAGTATTTATACTAAGGCTCAAAAAGTCGGCCCGTCATTTAAACCGCCATAGGGGTCGCGAGGTGCGGTATGTGTCGCACCGTGCGATGAGCTACTTGCCTTCGCAACGAGCTGAAGAGCCGGGCCAAAACCACGCGCAGGTCGCACCGTGCGAGGATTCTCGCGAGGTGCGAGAATCGAGGTCGCGAGGTGCGAGCATTGTCGCGAGTCGCGAGCCCGGGCGATGGGCATGCGTGCCGGCTTTGCGAGCGCCGGGCCGTGCGAGCCGCTGAGCCGGGCGAGCGATGGGCGCGCGCATGGCTTGCGGTAGTGCTGGCTTGGCGATGATGCTGTGATGGGCGATGCTGCTGGGCGTGCGATGGGCTGCTGGTGAGCTGGGCGTGCGATGGCTGGAGCTGGGCGAGCGATGGGCGCGCGCATGGCTTGCGGTAGTGCTGGCTTGGCGATGATGCTTCGAGCTTGGCTTGGCGAGCTTGTGGCTTGTGATGCTCGGCTCAAATGCATTTCACCTTGGAAGCTCGGAATGCATGACATTAACACAACTTATATCGCAAAACTCCGAACTTCCGCTAAGGATGATTTATATGCAAACCTTAACAATTACGAACAAATCCCTTAGCAATGTGCACCTAAAATACCACAAGAACATCGTATAACTTGAGCGCATCAAATACCCCCACACTTGAACTTTACTCGACCTCGAGTAAACTCAAAATGAGGATCACCAAATGAATCATCACCCAAACTAACGACACCAACCTACACTCCCCATCAACTACATCATCATCATCACATCTTAACAACATCCGCTCAAAAACCTAAACGTAAGGGACGATGATTCCCCCACACTTAGATTCGAGCTCACCTGAAAAATAAAAAGACGCGACAACAATAATCACCAAATGACAACCAAAATGTGAGCTCAAATCCTGAAGGATCTCAAAGGAATTGAACTCACTCCAACGCCACAATCAAAATGACAACTCTCCTAAAACCTCAAAAGATAAACTACTACTACTATTACAACCAACCTATATAAGCAAGCTATGGAACAAAGACAAAAAGGGATAAATTCCATGCTTACTCTCAAAAACAAACAATCAAAAGAAAGTGAAAGCCAAAACAAATCTCCGGCAAATGAGTTTCCAAAGTGTATCATTCTCTCTTAATCTCTCATTTTGCCTAGGAGCCCTTTCGGGTTTTCATCCTAGCTTCTCACATTTTTTTTATTATCTCACCATCTTACCCGCTCAATATAAGCCACTCTTTTGCATAAGTTGCCCTTTCGGGTTTTCAACCTATCCGGGCCCCCATTTTTGCCTGAGTCGCCCACCCTTGCGGGTTTTCAACTCAGCGGGATTCTTTTCATCATTTTTTTTTTTTTTTTTTTTTTTTTTTTTAAATTAAAAGTAATAAATACAACATAAATACATGAGACTGAGAATTCCCTCCCCCCTACTTAAACTACACATTGTCCTCAATGTGTCGACAATTAAAAGCAAAAGTAAACTGAAAATGGGGGAAACCAACAATCGAGTAAATCGAAGATCGAATTCTCAAAACTCATGAAAAGCAATTCGTCAAGCTCAAATTTCTTAACAACACCAACTCAAATCTCATAACTCAACTCACAACCCTCTCCCTCGAATCACTCAAACAAATGACAAGTTCAAAAGTTTTGAATTTGTGAGTTTTTCACCTAGCTTAAGAGATTGAAAAGATACATTAACAATCTCAACCCTCTAGTTGTACCAATTCCTAGCTATTGAACTCCTCCCAACGGGTTTTCTTTTGTGGATTTTGGTTCCAAGTGGATGAAGATTGGTTGTGGATCTTTTAGTGGGTGGGTGGTGGGTGAAAGAAAATTTGTTGTGGTGGTGGAAATTTGATGAAAAATAAAGAGAAAGAAAGAAAATAAAGGGTCTCGGGGTCTAGGGGTCTAGGGGTCTAGGGGTCTCGGGTTCTAGGGGTCTCGGGTTGCCTCCCGAGAAGCGCTGTTGTTTAAAGTCGTTAGCTCGACTTAGTACCTTGAGCTCAAAAATTGGGCTTGTGCTCCATGTGTGACAATGGAGGCTCCATGTCAACCTCCAATTCGAGTACCTGCAAGACAAACGGAGAAGAACTCTTGCAATGCATCGTTAGTGGTACAGTGTCAAAACAAGATGGTAAATCAGGAGGCTTTTTCCGCTCTTTCCACTCCGGCACCATAACCTGCATGTTAGTAGGAGAGGCACAATCCTCAACCAAGACATCATCAACATTTATCGACTCATCAACATGCTCAATATCAAGAACATCATGCAAAACAGAGTCAACAATGTTAATAGAGTAAAGAGGGTTATCATCCTTAATCAAAGGCTTAGAATCATCGATTTTAAACGCCTCTACCTTTCCCTCGAATTCCATGGTCAAAGAACCAGCGCAAACATCAATTTTAGTGCAAGATGTTTTCAAGAAAGGTCGCCCCAAAAGGATGGGGGCGGCATGCTTATCAGGCTCCATCTCCAAAACATAAAAATCAGCAGGAAATTTCAATTTCCCAACCGTAACTAACACATCCTCTAATTTACCCCTAGGATAAACATTGGATCTATCAGCTAATTGAATCACCACACCAGTTTCATGCAAATTGCCAAGTTTCAAAGACTTATATAATGAATATGGAATCACATTAATTGACGCACCTAAGTCTAACATGGCTTTAGGAAACATGGTGTCACCTATGGTACATGGGATGGTAAACATGCCTGGGTCCTTGCACTTTTGAGGCAATTTCTTTTGAAAGATAGCAGAGACATGCTCGCTAGCCTTCACTTTTTGCACTCCCTTTTGTTTTTGCTTTCTTTTCGATGTACATAATTCTTTAAGGAACTTTGCATACCTAGGTACTTGATTTAAAGCATCAAAAAGGGGAATGTTTACCTCACATTTACGAAAGGTTTCGTAAATGTCATTGGTGTGCTCTGTTTTGCGGGTTTCTCTCAATGCCTCGGGAAAGGGTGGCTCTGGTTCATAAGGTGGAGGAGGTGATTTTTGGACTTTCGCCTCTTGTTGAGGTGGCAATGATGTATAATCTGTTGTCGGTTCATGCTCGATCACCTCTTCCACTATCTCTTTGTCTCGAACCACCAACCTCTCTTTGCTTGCAATTTCCGCTCCACTTCTCAATGTGATAGCACTCACGTTCATCTTAGGGTTGAGCTCTATTTGGGATGGAAACCTCACCGAATCCCTAGCCTCTAACTTGGTTACGAGCTCCCGTGATTTGGCTTACTTGGCTCTCCAAGTTCTTGATGCTCGAACGGGTCTCCTCCTGAAACTGAACCATATTTCCCTGCATGTTAGTGACATTTTTAGTTAAAGCATTAATCATATCATCTGTAGACATGCCGGTACTCGGTCCCTGTGGTTGGCCTTGTGGCCGAAAATATGGAGCTCCTTGCTCCGGTGCTCTCGAATAAGGAGGTGGTGGGCGGTTATCTACTGTGGCGTGGCGGCTTTGGTTCCACGATGAGTTCCCGTACCTCAAATTAGGATGATCTCGCCATCCCGAATTGTAGGTACCGGAATATGGATCATATCTTTTCGGAAACCTTGGCCCCGAAAATCGGCCGCCTTAACCTCTTCACTCGGTTCTTGTAGATGAGGGCAAAAATCAGTTGGATGATGTGAAGAGCAAATGCCACAAGCCTTCACTTGGTGAGTCTTCTCTTTCACTATGAAGTCTCGCATCAAAGATGTGAGAGCTTGCACCTGATCTTCCAACTTAGAAGAACTAGAACCCTCGGAGACCACACGTCGAGTTCCAGACCTTCTACTAAACTGCCTCGAGCTTTCAGCAAGCTCATTTAACAGTTCCTTTGCAGCGAGTGCAGTTTTATTCACAATGGATCCACCACTTGCTGCATTAACCATCCTAGCATCCTCATCACATAAGCCATTATAGAAGTATAGCACCAAATCTTCCTCTGAATAACCGTGGTATGGACAACTAGCACATAACTTCTTAAACCTCTCCCAATACTCGTAAAAAGACTCATCACCTCGTTGCTCAATGTTACTTATCTCCTTCTTCAATGTAGAGGATTTAGAAGTGGGAAAGTATTTCTCGAGAAAGCTCTTTTTCAATTGAGCCCAAGTGGTGATGCTGTCGGACGGAAGGTAGTACATCCAGTCCTTTGCTGCGTCTTTTAGCGAAAAGGGGAAAGCTTTAAGCTTGATTCTATCTTCTGAAACTCCACTTGGTTTCATCTTGCTGCATACCACATGAAACTCGACAAATGTTTATTTGGATCTTCACCATTTAGCCCATGGAATGAGGGAAGCAAATGTATCAACCCCGACTTTAGCTCAAATGTGTCCCCCACTTCCGGTTTCGGAAATGTGATACACAAAGGTTGTTGGTCAAGGTTAGGAGCAGTGAGCTCCTTTAAAGTGCGGTGCTCAACTCTAGGAGGCATCTCTTCTTCAAATTCAAGCGAAAAAGGGAGCTCTCTAAAGTCTTCACGCAATTCTCTTCTCAACTCGAAAAGGGTTAGTTCTAGATCTCGATCGTCTTGCAAAGGTTCTTGGTTAGTAGCACGAGTATTAACCATAAACAAAAACCATTAGCAATACAATCCAAAAGCATACACTAAATACAAACAAGTAACACCGTGTCCCCGGCAACGGCGCCAAAATTTGGCGGGCCGCGCTTGTCGTGAACGCCACCCGGCCAAAGATAAAATTTCTCCTACTCTCTTTTACACTAAACTAGTATAAGGGAAGTAAGGTTCGTATCCACAGGGAAACGGGGACGAGTTCTATACTTAGCGTGCGTTAGTACCTAGAAGACTCTAACGGTCGAGAAACCTAATAATAATAACAAAGGGGGTTTTCAAATAGATTTACTAACAAACTACAACTAACTAGCATATAAACAAGATGAGAAATCAATATAGGAAGATCTTGAATCCGATTAACATGCACTTCAATTCATTATCGATCATTGAACCTCGACTCTATTCATTTCCATTATTATCTATTGTTGAGAATTAATCTCGCATTCTCCTTATTCTTAGTTGAATAGCACGATCAGCGTGACTATAAAACCCTAACTAAAGGATAACCTAGTCCGATAGCGTCTAAGTTCAATCCGATAGCAGCAATAAACACAGAGAACCAATAGACCTGCTAACGTCATACAAGCGATAAACATTTAACAGTTGATACAATTTCCCCAAGAAATAACCAAGACGATCTGCATCTAAGTTACTCCCTAGTTTGCTACTAATTGATAAAAGAATAAAACAATCCGATTCTATTCTTAAATCTAGCATTAGATTAATTACACAATCAAACTAGTAACGTTCCTAGCATAATCATGCAAAAACCATTGAAAGCAAGCATAGAAATTAAACCATAATCAAAGGAAATAAATAGAGAAGAAAGATCTCACAATAATGCTTGAAGCTCCATATTAATCTCGTTCAAGAACGGTTCAAGCTACAATCGGCATAGCATAAGCCAATCCCATAATTGAAATCTACTAAAACTAAACTAGAAAATAAAAACTAAAAAGAGAAGAGAAGAAGAGAAGAATGGAGTGTTTGATATTCTCTCTCCTCAAATGTGTGTCTCTTTAGGTCTAAAAACAAAGTTTAGTATTTATACTAAGGCTCAAAAGTCAGCCGTCATTTAAACCGCCATAGGGGTCGCGAGGTGCGGTACAGGTCGCACCGTGCGATGAGCTACTGCCTTCGCAACGAGCTGAAGAGCTGGGCCAAAACCACGCAGGTCGCACCGTGCGAGGATTCTCGCGAGGTGCGAGAATCAGGTCGCGAGGTGCGAGCATTGTCGCGAGTCGCGAGCCTGGGCGATGGGCATGCGTGCTGGCTTTGCGAGCGCTGGGTTGTGCGATCGCTTGGAGCCTGGGCGAGCGATGGGCGCGCGCATGGCTTGCGGTAGTGCTGGCTTGGCGATGATGCTTGTGATGGGCGATGCTTTGCCTGGGCGTGCGATGGGCCGCCGGTGAGCCGGGCGTGCGATGGCTGGAGCCGGGCGAGCGATGGGCGCGCGCATGGCTTGCGGTAGTGCCTTGGCTTGGCGATGATGCTTCGAGCTTGGCTTGGCGAGCTTGTGGCTTGTGATGCTCGGCTCAAATGCATTTCACCTTGGAAGCTCGGAATGCATGACATTAACACAACTTATATCGCAAAACTCCGAACTTCCGCTAAGGATGATTTATATGCAAACCTTAACAATTACGAACAAATCCCTTAGCAATGTGCACCTAAAATACCACAAGAACATCGTATAACTTGAGCGCATCAAATACCCCCACACTTGAACTTTACTCGACCTCGAGTAAACTCAAAATGAGGATCACCAAATGAATCATCACCCAAACTAACGACACCAACCTACACTCCCCATCAACTACATCATCATCATCACATCTTAACAACATCCGCTCAAAAACCTAAACGTAAGGGACGATGATTCCCCCACACTTAGATTCGAGCTCACCTGAAAAATAAAAAGACGCGACAACAATAATCACCAAATGACAACCAAAATGTGAGCTCAAATCCTGAAGGATCTCAAAGGAATTGAACTCACTCCAACGCCACAATCAAAATGACAACTCGCCTAAAACCTCAAAAGATAAACTACAACTACTATTACAACCAACCTATATAAGCAAGCTATGGAACAAAGACAAAAAGGGATAAATTCCATGCTTACTCTCAAAAACAAACAATCAAAAGAAAGTGAAAGCCAAAACAAATCTCCGGCAAATGAGTTTCCAAAGTGTATCATTCTCTCTTAATCTCTCATTTTGCCTAGGAGCCCTTTCGGGTTTTCATCCTAGCTTCTCACATTTTTTTTTTATCTCACCATCTTACCCGCTCAATATAAGCCACTCTTTTGCATAAGTTGCCCTTTCGGGTTTTCAACCTATCCGGGCCCCCATTTTTGCCTGAGTCGCCCACCCTTGCGGGTTTTCAACTCAGCGGGATTCTTTTCATCATTTTTTTTTTTTTTTTTTTTTTTATTTTTTAAATTAAAAGTAATAAATACAACATAAATACATGGAGTCGAGAATTCCCTCCCCCTACTTAAACTACACATTGTCCTCAATGTGTCGACAATTAAAAGCAAAAGTAAACTGAAAATGGGGGAAACCAACAATCGAGTAAATCGAAGATCGAATTCTCAAAACTCATGAAAAGCAATTCGTCAAGCTCAAATTTCTTAACAACACCAACTCAAATCTCATAACTCAACTCACAACCCTCTCCCTCGAATCACTCAAACAAATGACAAGTTCAAAAGTTTTGAATTTGTGAGTTTTTCACCTAGCTTAAGAGATTGAAAAGATACATTAACAATCTCAACCCTCTAGTTGTACCAATTCCTAGCTATTGAACTCCTCCCAACGGGTTTTCTTTTGTGGATTTTGGTTCCAAGTGGATGAAGATTGGTTGTGGATCTTTTAGTGGGTGGGTGGTGGGTGAAAGAAAATTTGTTGTGGTGGTGGAAATTTGATGAAAAATAAAGAGAAAGAAAGAAAATAAAGGGTCTCGGGGTCTCGGGGTCTAGGGGTCTAGGGGTCTCGGGTTCTAGGGGTCTCGGGTTGCCTCCCGAGAAGCGCTGTTGTTTAAAGTCGTTAGCTCGACTTAGTACCTTGAGCTCAAAAATTGGGCTTGTGCTCCATGTGTGACAATGGAGGCTCCATGTCAACCTCCAATTCGAGTACCTGCAAGACAAACGGAGAAGAACTCTTGCAATGCATCGTTAGTGGTACAGTGTCAAAACAAGATGGTAAATCAGGAGGCTTTTTCCGCTCTTTCCACTCCGGCACCATAACCTGCATGTTAGTAGGAGAGGCACAATCCTCAACCAAGACATCATCAACATTTATCGACTCATCAACATGCTCAATATCAAGAACATCATGCAAAACAGAGTCAACAATGTTAATAGAGTAAAGAGGGTTATCATCCTTAATCAAAGGCTTAGAATCATCGATTTTAAACGCCTCTACCTTTCCCTCGAATTCCATGGTCAAAGAACCAGCGCAAACATCAATTTTAGTGCAAGATGTTTTCAAGAATGGTCGCCCCAAAAGGATGGGGGCGGCATGCTTATCAGGCTCCATCTCCAAAACATAAAAATCAGCAGGAAATTTCAATTTCCCAACCGTAACTAACACATCCTCTAATTTACCCCTAGGATAAACATTGGATCTATCAGCTAATTGAATCACCACACCAGTTTCATGCAAATTGCCAAGTTTCAAAGACTTATATAATGAATATGGAATCACATTAATTGACGCACCTAAGTCTAACATGGCTTTAGGAAACATGGTGTCACCTATGGTACATGGGATGGTAAACATGCCTGGGTCCTTGCACTTTTGAGGCAATTTCTTTTGAAAGATAGCAGAGACATGCTCGCTAGCCTTCACTTTTTGCACTCCCTTTTGTTTTTGCTTTCTTTTCGAAGTACATAATTCTTTAAGGAACTTAGCATACCTAGGTACTTGATTTAAAGCATCAAAAAGGGGAATGTTTACCTCACATTTACGAAAGGTTTCGTAAATGTCATTGGTGTGCTCTGTTTTGCGGGTTTCTCTCAATGCCTCGGGAAAGGGGTGGCTCCGGTTCATAAGGTGGAGGAGGTGATTTTTGGACTTTCGCCTCTTGTTGAGGTGGCAATGATGTATAATCTGTTCTCGGTTCATGCTCGATCACCTCTTCCACTATCTCTTTGTCTCGAACCACCAACCTCTCTTTGCTTGCAATTTCCGCTCCACTTCTCAATGTGATAGCACTCACGTTCATCTTAGGGTTGAGCTCTATTTGGGATGGAAACCTCACCGAATCCCTAGCCTCTAACTTGGTTACAGCTCCCGCAATTTGGCTTACTTGGCTCTCCAAGTTCTTGATGCTCGAACGGGTCTCCTCCTGAAACTGAACCATATTTCCCTGCATGTTAGTGACATTTTTAGTTAAAGCATTAATCATATCATCTGTAGACATGCCGGTACTCGGTCCCTGTGGTTGGCCTTGTGGCCGAAAATATGGAGCTCCTTGCTCCGGTGCTCTCGAATAAGGAGGTGGTGGGCGGTTATACTGCTGTGGCGGCTGCTGGTTCCCTGATGAGTTCCCGTACCTCAAATTAGGATGATCTCGCCATCCCGAATTGTAGGTACCGAGAATATGGATCATATCTTTTCTGGAAACCTTGGCCCTGAAAATCGGCCGCCTTAACCTCTTCACTCGGTTCTTGTAGATGAGGGCAAAAATCAGTTGGATGATGTGAAGAGCAAATGCCACAAGCCTTCACTTGGTGAGTCTTCTCTTTCACTATGAAGTCTCGCATCAAAGATGTGAGAGCTTGCACCTCGATCTTCCAACTTAGAAGAACTAGAACCCTCGGAGACCACACGTCGAGTTCCGGACCTTCTACTAAAGCGCCTCGAGCTTTCAAAGAAGCTCATTTAACAGGTTCCTTTGCAGCGAGTGCAGTTTTATTCACAATGGATCCACCACTTGCTGCATTAACCATCCTAGCATCCTCATCACATAAGCCATTATAGAAGTATAGCACCAAATCTTCCTCTGAATAACCGTGGTATGGACAACTAGCACATAACTTCTTAAACCTCTCCCAATACTCGTAAAAAGACTCATCACCTCGTTGCTCAATGTTACTTATCTCCTTCTTCAATGTAGAGGATTTAGAAGTGGGAAAGTATTTCTCGAGAAAGCTCTTTTTCAATTGAGCCCAAGTGGTGATCTTTGTCGGACGGAAGGTAGTACATCCCAGTCCTTTCTTTGCGTCTTTTAGCGAAAAGGGGAAAGCTTTAAGCTTGATTCTATCTTCTCGAAACTCCACTTGGTTTCATCTTGCTGCATACCACATGAAACTCGACAAATGTTTATTTGGATCTTCACCATTTAGCCCATGGAATGAGGGAAGCAAATGTATCAACCCCGACTTTAGCTCAAATGTGTCCCCCACTTCCGGTTTCGGAAATGTGATACACAAAGGTTGTTGGTCAAGGTTAGGAGCAGTGAGCTCCTTTAAAGTGCGGTGCTCAACTCTAGGAGGCATCTCTTCTTCAAATTCAAGCGAAAAAGGGAGCTCTCTAAAGTCTTCACGCAATTCTCTTCTCAACCTGAAAAGGGTTAGTTCTAGATCTCGATCGTACTGCAAAGGTTCTTGGTTAGTAGCACGAGTATTAACCATAAACAAAAACCATTAGCAATACAATCCAAAAGCATACACTAAATACAAACAAGTAACACCGTGTCCCCGGCAACGGCGCCAAAATTTGGCGGGCCGCGCTTGTCGTGAACGCCACCCGGCCAAAGATAAAATTTCTCCTACTCTCTTTTACACTAAACTAGTATAAGGGAAGTAAGGTTCGTATCCACAGGGAAACGGGGACGAGTTCTATACTTAGCGTGCGTTAGTACCTAGAAGACTCTAACGGTCGAGAAACCTAATAATAATAACAAAGGGGGTTTTCAAATAGATTTACTAACAAACTACAACTAACTAGCATATAAACAAGATGAGAAATCAATATAGGAAGATCTTGAATCCGATTAACATGCACTTCAATTCATTATCGATCATTGAACCTCGACTCTATTCATTTCCATTATTATCTATTGTTGAGAATTAATCTCGCATTCTCCTTATTCTTAGTTGAATAGCACGATCGGCGTGACTATAAAACCCTAACTAAAGGATAACCTAGTCCGATAGCGTCTAAGTTCAATCCGATAGCAAAGCAATAAACACAGAGAACCAATAGACCGCTAACGTCATACAAGCGATAAACATTTAACAGTTGATACAATTTCCCCAAGAAATAACCAAGACGATCTCGCATCTAAGTTACTCCCTAGTTTGCTACTAATTGATAAAAGAATAAAACAATCCGATTCTATTCTTAAATCTAGCATTAGATTAATTACACAATCAAACTAGTAACGTTCCTAGCATAATCATGCAAAAACCATTGAAAGCAAGCATAGAAATTAAACCATAATCAAAGGAAATAAATAGAGAAGAAAGATCTCACAATAATGCTTGAAGCTCCATATTAATCTCGTTCAAGAACGGTTCAAGCTACAATCGGCATAGCATAAGCCAATCCCATAATTGAAATCTACTAAAACTAAACTAGAAAATAAAAACTAAAAAGAGAAGAGAAGAAGAGAAGAATGGAGTGTTTGATATTCTCTCTCCTCAAATGTGTGTCTCTTTAGGTCTAAAAACAAAGTTTAGTATTTATACTAAGGCTCAAAAGTCAGCCGTCATTTAAACCGCCATAGGGGTCGCGAGGTGCGGTCACGTGTCGCACCGTGCGATGAGCTACCGCCTTCGCAACGAGCTGAAGAGCCGGGCCAAAACCACGCAGGTCGCACCGTGCGAGGATTCTCGCGAGGTGCGAGAATCAGGTCGCGAGGTGCGAGCATTGTCGCGAGTCGCGAGCCCTGGGCGATGGGCATGCGTGCCGGCTTTGCGAGCGTGGGCCGTGCGAGCTTTGGAGCCGGGCGAGCGATGGGCGCGCGCATGGCTTGCGGTAGCTGCGGCTTGGCGATGATGTTGTGATGGGCGATCTTTGCCGGGCGTGCGATGGGCCTTTGGTGAGCCGGGCGTGCGATGGCCGGAGCCGGGCGAGCGATGGGCGCGCGCATGGCTTGCGGTAGTGCTGGCTTGGCGATGATGCTTCGAGCTTGGCTTGGCGAGCTTGTGGCTTGTGATGCTCGGCTCAAATGCATTTCACCTTGGAAGCTCGGAATGCATGACATTAACACAACTTATATCGCAAAACTCCAAACTTCCGCTAAGGATGATTTATATGCAAACCTTAACAATTACGAACGTGATTGCATTATCTTTGCTCCTTGTTGGGCCTCCAGATGCTCTTGATATTATTGGTTTTTGTGCGGTAACCTGATTGTTTTCTTATGTGTTGATTCATATGCAGGGGGTTGCTTCCTCTGCAAAGGAAGGGTTCTCCTTGAGTACTGGAGATTTTCCAACGCTTGGTTCAGAGAGAGATGAATCTAAAATGAACATGAAGCCCTTAGGTGATTATACTTGCTTGTAGAAACCTTACGTTCAATTCTTATTTGATATAGGTAACTAACTCTTCCTGGGTTATTGCCTATCTTTTTACCTCTATTAGGTTTGTCTCTTGTTCTCTTTAATTCCGCCTTTTTTCAAAATGCAAAAATAGCTAGTGCTGAACTGGGAGGTGGGTGTATCCTGTTGGTAGTTTGAAAATGGGTGTTATGACTCTTTGTGAAAAATTTGGGGAAGTCTCATGATTAGGCAAAATTTCTTGTTTTAATATGTCCATTGTTTTCCATGAAACTGTATTTTCTGATTGTTATAATGCGCCTTCTCGTTCTAGAATATCATTCATAAGGAAAATCACATACTTCATAGCGATGAGTGAGAAAGTTGAATTGGAACTTTTAGAGTAATGGTTCACTTTGAAGTGTTAGTTTTGTTAAAATACTTAGATGTTCATTGGTTACATCATATCATATGTAATTTAATGTGATGAAACAAGCTGAATTACGTCTCCTCGTGTCTCTGTTTCATTTTGAGAAATGAAGATCTTTTTGTTGCATTCAAGTGGTTTTCTATTTCTTTTGTTGTGTCCCCAACTAACTTACTTTGAAGAACTTTTTGCTCTTCATGTTGATCTCATGAGGCCTGATGTTATAGTGATCCTGCATAATGCAAAGATCGATATTTTCAAGAGTTCAATGATACTTGCAGTTGACAAGTGGGGTCGTGTTGAGGTCACTGAACATGTAAGCTTTCAGGTCAAGGAGGATAACAATCTCTCCCTTGTGGGTATGATTTGGAATGTTGTCCAAGAATAATTGGAAGCTGTTAGGTCTAGCTTGAAGTGAATTTGATTTTAAATTTTTGGTTTGTGAATTAATGTTGTTGTTGCTTTGCAACTTTGATGAGTTTTAACTGCAATTCATAATTGAAGAAGGATTGCCTTTTCTGTGTTTGTCATACTTCTATTCATAGAATAGTTTTTTGGGTAAATAATATAAATCACAACGAAAAATGATACTTATATATATGTGTAACTCTTTTTGGTTCGCTTAAAACTAAAAAATGCAAAAAAATGTTAAAGGATAGTTTTCTTTATCAATTAAGGGATGTGGTTTTTCAATTATCGCATCCCTTAAATGTTAAGGGTTGCGGTCAATAACTGCAACCCTTCAAAAATGTTAAAGGGTTGCGGTCGAAAAAAGCAGCCCTTAGGCCACTTTTGACCGCAACCCTTGGCCTTTTTTCCTCTAGTGGAGAGAGATAAAGAGCGGTATGGGTTGAAAGGAAAAGATGGAGGATATAATGGGGGTGAAATTAATATACGCAAGTGTGAGATAAGCTATTACGAGATATGGTGGAGGGGATACGCCGAAGATTTTATATTGAATTGCATCTCTTAATTTGTAGAATCATAATGCACATTTATCAATTGTCGACTTGTCGTATGGGGATACATTAAGTTCATGACTAGTTTCTATACCCCAATCAGTTATTTTATACCGGAACACAGGTTGTAATCCCCCACAATTTTATGAATTTTATAAATATATTTAAAGTATATTTATAAATGTTTTAGTATTTTAAATAATTAATTTCTTGAGTCACTAGTACAGAATCAACGATTTGTGTATGCCTATTTGCGTCGCATGCACGAAGAAGTGACGCAAGTGGTCAGGAGCAAACGATTTGCGTTGCATTATAATCAATGTTCGATGCAAATACCCAAAGCAAATAAATGGCAAGAGGATTTACGTCGCATGGTCATAGACATCCGACGCACATATTTTAAGGCATATGGTATTTTGGATATGAGGATTTGCGTCGAACGTGCATGCGATGCGATGCAAGTCCTTGTATCAGGTTATTTGCGTCGCACATGAATGCTCATCCGACGCAGATTAGTGAAGCAGTTGGTTTTGGATCCGAGGATTTGCGTCAAACATTAGTACCATGCGATGTAAATGGGTTTCAGGCCCTCTTAGTTGGGATCGATTTGCGCCTGACCATAGAAGCCCATCCAACGCAAATTGAACGAGGCCCGCCTCCCTTTTTACTTTAAACCCTACAACACTTCTTCTCCTCTTTCTTCATTCACTCGCTGTCACTTCTTCACACCAACATTTCTAGCGCCTCTCTCTCTCTCTCTCTCTCTCTCTCTCTCTCTCTCTCTCTCTCTCACTTCATCTTCCTCTTCCTCTTCGATCTGCGGCATCTCTAACGCCATTCCTAAACCATTCCTGGTATTAACTGTTGAACGAAGATCTCACGGGAACTGCAAACGACGATCGCGATCCCCTATCTCACTCTCGCCGGTGTCACTGAAACTAAGGCGAAGGGTGACTAGAAAGTAGGAGATGATGGTGAAGATTGAAGAAGACATCATAATTCAACGAAATTAAGTTGACGATTATGTTTTTCATATTCGATCTTACCCAGATTGTATTGTTATTTGCTTTAGATTTTAGGGTTCTTTTGTATTAGATCTAATTTTAGTTCTTTGGGTTATATTTTTTAATTTCGTTTCAGTCAAATGAATATTTAGGATTCTTTTGTATTAGATCTGATTTTGTTTTTTGGGTTCTAGTTTTATATTTTGTTTTGTACTTCGATTCATTTCAATGACTCGATCTATTGCTTGTTGAACTGAATGGAATGGTTTTAAACTCTATAATAATTAAGTTCATTAATTCCTATTCTTTTCATCAGTGGTAGTGAAAAAAGAACCAAATGCAATGGACCATATTTATGTTATGTGCTAATGGACCATGTGCGTCGCATATTGCAATGCGTCCGACGCACATGAATGTTATTAGCGTCGCACATCGTTACACGTCTGACGCAGATGATTGTTATGTGCGTCGCATATTACCATGTGTCCGACACAGATGACAGTCATTTGCTTGTGCCAGCGCTGGGTTGAAGGAGTCATGTGGATCGGACTGTGCTATATGTCCGACGCAAATAGGTTAATAATTACGTTGTGTCCTTATCCGACGCAGATCTTTTATGGCAAATTTGCGTCGAGGCCTCTAGCGTCGAACACATATCCGACGCAAATCAGGGTCTGACATCCAACGCAAATCATGGATTCTGTACTATTGAGTATTGACTATTTTAAAGTCAATTATTATTTAATGTTTTAATTGGTCAAATTATTTAAATTTTTAAAAGGTGGACTTTGAGACTCAATAATGATTTTAAATTAGTTGAGTAGTAGTAGCAATAATGAATCTAATATTGGGTTAGAGGAGCCCAAACTTTTGTAGCTTTTCATATGATCATCATTCATTAAATTAACCCCACAAGCCTATTTTTCTATTGGACCCTAATCGGAACCTATAAATGCCCTCTTACCTCACAAATTTTGCCACATTAAACAAAGCCCTAAGTTCTCTCCTCTCTCCCCTCATACTCGGCATTCTCTATCTCCTCTCCTCCACCGATTTTCTTTCTCTCTCTCCTTCTCTCCGTCCTCCTCGGCTACACCTCGCTGGACCACCACCACCAAGACCCGACCGCCGCCAGCCGCCATCCTCTTCCTCTCTCGGCCGTGTCTTCTTCTCTCTCTCCTCTTTGGTTTAATTCTCTCTTCCTCCTCTATATTATTTTAATGTTTCAACTATTGTTTTAGTGGTTTAATAATTAAAGTTTGTATCTTTAACTATATTAATATATATTTCAGATTATATAATTAGTTTAGTGGAGTAAATAAATTTCAGATTTTATATATATGTTTAAATTAGGTTTTTAGGCATGAAAGCATGGATTTTTGGTGTTTTTAAGTGTTAGAACTACAATATTATGTTATAGTTTATTAAAATTGAGTATTTAATCTTTAGAACTATTTTAAAGTGAATTTAAAAGGGTTTTAAAGAAATTATACATTGCTGAAATTTTTATTAATGTACTTATAGTGGATTTTAAAAGGTTAAAGTATTGATTTTAAGGGTTTTTAATTGATTAGTTTGGTAGTACTATATTAAGGGACACTAATGGTTGAAGTTTTAGTGTTTAAAAGAGTTTCACAACACTTTACAAGAGAGTTTAAAGTATTTCAAAGTTGCTGTAATTTTATTATTAGAGTATTAATACTTGGACGTTTAGATAATTGGTAGGCGGAGACTTTACTTTGAGGTTGAGAAAGTGGCCTCTCATTTTATTTACACAAGGTACGTACATACATATGTGTTATTAGACTAGTATCATATCCTAAGGTTAGGATTGATATAGTATCATGTGTAGGGAACTCTTTATAGTTCATATGTGGCTTATATTTAAGTGAATTTGTATGTTTTATATTGTTGTGTGAAGCATGTTGCCTATGATGAAGTATTATATGTTTGTGTGGATGATTGATGCAAGCATGTGGGTTGGGAACGTTTGTTTTTATTAATTCACATGAGTGATTAATAAGTATATTGTTATTGGATCATGAAATGTATCATATTGTTCCCTTGGATTTTTTATATTATTTACTTTATAAGGACCGTGCAGTGGGCCTTGTTTAGTAAAGGCTGATATTCACCTATTGACAGGTTGGTTGATTGTTGATTTAAGTCAACAAATAAAGGTTGGTTGGTTATTGAAGGTATTTAATAAATAATGGGATTAATTCTAGGTCAATTGAGTTGTATGATCACAATATCTAATCTTAACATAAAAATTGGAATCTCCGTGTTTTCATGAGATTTATGTTGGTTGTCTTATTGTTGTGAGTCCCAACATTCAATAAATTATTAATACTTAAAGTGGAAAGCGAATAGCAATAAACTTTAGACTTGTGCATGTCTAAAGTGTTGGACTAGTATGAGTTGGAGTACATGGTGGTAGCCCATGGTTTTTCTTGGGACCGGATTAATCACTGTGTCCTATTTTTGTTTAATTAATACCTCGATATCGTTGGTCTCGGGAGTACGGAGTCACGCCCGTACTTCCTCTTCTATATTGAAGACATGGTTTGGTTGGACAACTTTATCCATTTACCATTCAATTTATTAATAATTAATCTATTGGTTTCGTGGAGTCAAGTTTAGTATATTGAGTCTGATACTTTGTTATATTATTAATTATCTTTGATTTAATGCTTATTAGTATCATGTTAGGTTATATGTTTTATTTATTATGTAAGTACTCAGCTTTGCTGATTACGTGCTTTTTTGTGTGTCGATCATGGATGTGCGTTATTGATGCTGTAATGACCCATTTGGTGAGCAGTCATTTAGGATCATTAAAGCATCGACCATTCCAGGTTTGAAGATGATGCATCATTGGGTTTTTGGGAATCAGTTTGGAGAGCTTGTGTTTTAACTTCTTTTAACTTAAGTAATTTTGGTTTGACTTTTATGTTTGTTTGACTTTGGTTTGGTCTTGGAGTTGACTTTGTGGTTGACTAAGTTTGATTATGTTTTCAAAGTTTTTTATTTATTTCCGCTCCAAAATTCTAAGTAAGTTGATACGTTATCACATGGGCGATAATACCTTGATGACTCTTTATGTTTTATGGAAAAAAAAGGTATTTTATAAAATAGAGAATTGTCGGGATGTTACACAGACTATAGGCCACATTTATGGAAAAGCGACATCCTCAAATTTATGAGCTATTTATGAGACTTTACACATTGTTGCTTTCATCTTTCATTTTATATATTATTCATCATCTTCATGTGGAGTGAGAGACTCAAATGTCTGCAGTTCTAGTTGGCCAATCAACAACACAAAAGCTCAGTGATATTAAGACAAATAATTTTATATGTTTTATGTCCATAACCAACTTGAACAGGTTTTGTGTATAATATTATTGCCCTTTCATTTAAATAGTGTATGACTAAGGAAGATTGTGTATATTTCGTATAGAAATCTTTGTGAAGTAATGGTGATATATATATATATATATATATATATATATATATATATATATATATATATATATATATATATATGTATATGCTTATTATAAAAAAAATACAAATACTAGAAGAGGCAAAATTAAGTGAAGAATATGATGAAATTAATATAGAAAGACAAATAAAAAACGTAGATGATCAAATAAAAGTACTGGATATGCAAATTAAAGAACAGAAAGATATCGGCGATAAAATACAAGAAGACTATATCGATTATACTATAAACAGATCAAGTTTATACATATGAGTGAACTAGAACAAGAAGAAAACCTAGTAACTAATCTAAAAATAATAAATACAAACATTTTATTAATTATACAGTTATTAAAAGATAAGACTATAGAAAATAAAATTGAGTCTAGTAAGACTAAAATACCGATAGAATTAGAGGAACGGGGTTATGAAATCTTAGAAACGAAAATAACTAAAGAATATTCCCAGATAATTCCGAATTACTTTTTGAGAAAAAAGAATAGAAGTTGAATATCAAAAAATAATTGAACAACTCGAACAATGAATAGGAATGAAAAAATCATTGATGAAGAAATTATTAGATATCATTATATATACTACACAATTTGATAATTGATTTAAATATCTATCCATAAACGCTTGGAATCTTCTAGGGGCATTCTTATATCCAAAGGGTAAAACATCCCATTCATAAAATCCATTAGGTACTTTAAATGCTGTTAATTGTTTAGATTCTTCGGTTAATTTTATCTTGTGAAAACCACTTTTGCAATCTAATTCCGAAAAATAAGTATATCCCTGTATTTGTCTCATTTTAAGTATTTTATTTGGTATAGGATAATTACATGTAATTGTTTTTTCGTTTAGGATTCTATAATCAATAACTATTCTTGTTTTCCCACGTTTTCTATACACACACACACATATATATATTCATATATATATATACACACACACACATATATATATTCATATATATATATACACACACACACACACACACACACACACACACACACACACACACACATATATATTCATATATATATATATACACACACATGTGTGTGGTGTGTGTGTGTATATATATATATATATATATATATATATATATATATATATATATCACACACACACACACACACACACACACACACACACACACACACACACACACACACACACATATATATATATACACACACACACACACACACACACACACACATATATATATATATACACACACACATATATATATATATATATATATATACACACACACATATATATATATATATATATATATACACACATATATATATATATATACACTACTTAAAGCTAATTCTAATATTTGTAGTTTATTAATGATAGCTATTTGCTTTTGATTACTTAATTCTAAACTTTTAATATCCGCTTGCATAAGTGATATAAAGTATTGCCAATTAGCTTTTGTCATTGCTCTGTTTACTTGTGATTTAGTACTCATATGTATAATGAATTTTGTAAATCTCTAAGTTCTTGTCTATCTTCTAAAAGTTTCCTTATTTTAAGTTGTTTTCTTTCTATTTCTTTTCTTATTGTATATATCATTTAAGTATCTTTCCTTCTATATGCGTCATATAAATAGTCGTGATATTGTGTTATTTTGTTATTGGTATATCTAAGTCGAAGGTTGTAAGATAATTCTCTAGTTGCTATTTTTTCTTTACAGTTTTGTATTTGTGTTTTCATTCTTAATTCAAACAAATAATTAAGCAAATAAATAGTATAATATATAGTATAAGGAGTTAATCTATTAAAATTTTCATTGATGTTAAGAGATAGTTTTTCTAATGGAATATAATTATTTTAAATGTTAATGTCTATTTGTGCTGTTAGGTTTTTTGTTCCTATTTGTATAAGTATATAATGTTCATATGATTTTAGTTGAATAGGTAGACTGTTAGTTAGATGTCGTTTGGATCGAGAAATACTTAATCGTTTCTTTACTATTTCTAAATCTTCATAGTTTGGTTTTGAATATAATTTTAATCCTTTTTCTATAGGTAATATAAGATCTGTAAAGGGGGTATCTATAGTAATTGGTCTCAATTTATTTTTGGTATAAATTTGATGTTGATCTGTTAAAATATAAGCATTCTTACATTGTACTGTCATAACTTTTGATCCATTGGTCATGTTTATTCCACTTAGCATCCAGTATAATACTAATGCTTTTTCTATGTTTTGGTCAGTTAAACTTATAGAATAATTTGGTTTAATTATGAATCTTACTTTCTGATAAATAAGATTTCCTTTAAGTTGTGCTATAATAGCTTGTTCTACTGGTTCTTTTATTCTGTCATCAGCTAATTCTAATTCTAAGGGAGTATCTATTCCTTCTTTAAAACATGCTTTTATTATTATTTCGATGGCTGCTAGTTCTACAAATCTAAATGTAATTGGTTTATTTTTTAATGTATTGTTAATCTTTGTTATTTCTTCATTTAACACTTCTTGTGTTATTAAAGGAACTCTAGTATTTCCTTGTACTTGGGTTATATCTATAACATGTTCCCTATCAGCTATGACTAAATATTCTTGCTATTCTCATTACTTATGGGTGTTTCCTCTCAAAACAAAATCGGATGTGTTTCCTACTTTTATTCGTTTTCATGCTTACGTTCGCGCTCAATTTGGGCTCCCTATTAAAGCCCTCCAATGTGATAATGGCCATGAGTATGATAATTGCGCTTTCACTTCTTTTTTTTTTTCACCCATGGCAAAATTTGGCGCTATTCGCGTCCTAATACGTCTCCTAAAAATGGCAAAGCCGAAAGTATGATTAGGACCATCAATAATATTTGTCGTTGTCTTCTCTTTCATGCTTCTCTTCCTCCCTCCTATTGGGTTGAATCCTTGCATATGGCTACCTATTTACTCAATATTCGTCCCACTCGTGTTCTTGATAACCGAACTCCCGTGCACGTTCTTTTTGACAAAGCACCTTCATATGATCACATTCGTGCTTTTGGTTGTCTTTGCTATCCTAATCTTTCATCTAGTTCTCCACATAAAATGAGCCCCCGTTCTACCCCGTGCATCTTTCTTGGTTATTCTCCCTCTCATCGTGGCTATCGGCGTCTTAACCTTGAGACGAATGAAGAAATTATTTTGCGCCAAGTCTTTTTTGATGAATCCACTTTTCCTAATTCAACTCATTACTCTCCACAACAATCGGACTACGAGTTTTTATTCACATATTTTGAGCCCAATCATTCCCCTCCTCTTATTCGGGCCTTTTCCACATTTGTGAACACTCTCCCTCCTCACCCAAACACAAATCCCTGCTCCTCCCTCCCTCAAAGCCTAAACATAACCCCCCTCCCTCTTTGGGCCGGTTCGGCGTTTGGCGCCTGCTTGAGGGTCGGCCGGCTTGGACCTATCTTTGCCACGGCCTAGCAAGGCCCTATTTCTTCCCATTCTTCGGTTCGGTCTACTGGCCCTACTTCCCGCCCTATCACCGACGCCCTACTGAAGATTTGGGCCCCGTCTCCCTCTCCCTCTTCTTCCTTGTCGCCTGTCCAACCCACTCTAACAAGTACATTCTATGCGTATTCGTGCCCAATTTGGAATTATTAAGCCCAATTCTAAATGTGCTAGCCTTTCTCTTGTCACTTCCTCTACTTCTCACATTTCTCCTCTTCCTCGTTCTCATTTATGTGCCATTGAGGACCCTAACTAGTATAACGCCATGTGTGACGAATATAATGCTATGATTGACACTCATACTTGGGATTTGGTTCCGCGTCCTGCGGAGGCTAATATTTTTCGTTGCTTATGGGTTTTTACTCACAAGGAGAAATCATATGGTACTTTTGAATGATATAAGGCTCATTTAGTGGCTAATGGTAAAAGTCGGGAAGTTGGGGTGGATTGTGGTGAGACATTTAGTCCGGTGGTGCGCCCTACTACGATCCATACTTGTGTAGAGTTTGGCGGTATCTAGACATTGGTCTATTCATCGGTTGGATGTGAAGAATGCCTTTTTCATGGTGATCTTGAGGAGACATTTTATATGACATCGAGAGAAGGTGAATTTTTGTCGGCTCTCAAGTTCTCTAGATAAGGCGAGAGAGGTATTGAACTCTACATAAAACATGAGTATTTATCAATTACTTTAATTTAAGCTTGAGAGGTATAATTTTTATGTAGAGCTCAACCCTTCAGATATGTGCGGTGGTTGTGTTCTAGTATTGTTATCAATTATTTTCAGTTGTAGATTATATATATTAACCTATCACTTTATTAGCTTTAATACTATGCTCTGTTAACTTTTTTTTTTGTTTGATATTGATTACTAAACAACATGATTTTAGCCCTTACAATTACAACAATACTAAAAAATTTCTTTGTTAAATATTATCAGTTATTCTTTTGTAGAAGAATCGAAAAGCTATACTTTAGTTGGAGCTTGGTTGTGAAGAAGTTACTTTTGATTAGATTTTGGTAAGAAACTGCTTAAAATTGAAATTTAAAAAACTAGGACCCAATTTTAAGATTAGAACAGGGCCTCTAAATCGTTTAGGACGGCTCTTCATATATATATATATATATATACACAACATTTAACCAGCTGGGTAACCATATACTTCAACCCGCATTGAATGTCGGGCCACTTGTTGAGGATAAAAGGACATCAAACCCATATGAAGTTTTACCATGAGTCGATAAAAGGACATCAAACCCATATGAAGTTTTACCATGAGCCGATTGTATCCATTGAGCAAAGGTTTGATCAAAATTTATTTTTCTATAGTACCAAAAGCAACATGACATCATTATGAATATACATATATATATATACATATATGTAATACATACATATATATATATATATATATATATATATATATATATATATATATATATATATATATATATATATATATACACATACATATATATATATATATACACATACATATATATATATATATATTGAGTGCCCCCCTTTCAGGAACCACTTGGTAAGAAGAATTTCCTCTGGGTTGTCCATGCACAGGATCACTCACCCACAGGCCCAACAAGCTCCACCCCCCAACCCCTAACAACATTGAAATTTTTGTTTCCACCAACATTTGAACCTTGATCTCCTATGTGGGAGATAGGAAGCCATACCATTGGACTTGTAGAAGCTTCCAAATTCATGTGAGAAGCTTCTTATAATGTTAACTCTAATTGATAGTGACCCTCATATGTGAGTAGTGAGTGTTTGGATTTTATTTGCATGGCCACAGGGTCGTGCCAAAAAAATTGATGCCGTGTTCTAATGTTGAGAATTAAGCACGTAAAATAAGAAAGGAAAAATTAAAACTTGCAGTCCTAACTATTGTCGGATAACTACTCTAAAATGTCTGAACTTTTAATTATTTCATAGCAGTCTCAATTTTGCGGGGTTCACTTTTTAAAACGGTTTTCCAGAAGATTAATTAATTTGGTAAATAAGTTGATTAAACATATGACACTCATCCAATAACCCTTTATATAAACTGAGTTAAGTCACTGAAAGAGTTTACTACTTCATAATTAACCGATTTAGCAAGTTAATTAAGTTGAAGTGTTCGAGGAAGAGAATCAGTAAAGTTGTGACTGCTATGAGTTAAAAAGTTCAAGTAGATATAAAGGGGAGTCATCTTGACAACAACAATTAAAATTTGTTTTTCTAATTTTTAGCCTACTTATAGCCATTCACTTTATCTTTCTTTTATTTTTCGTTTTCTTTCTTTATTTATTGTTATTGGATGAAACTCACTTTCTCCCTTACATAAATTTCTTTTTCTTTTCATCATCTTCTTCTTCCTTCTTTTCATATCCTTTTTTTTTCTCCTTCTTTGTAAGCATTAAGGTTGATCAATTTTTTAGGTAGTCAAATTCAATTATTGATCAAATTAAAGCTTGATCAAAAAAATTTAAAACTTTCTAAACCATGCTTCACTTCATGCATTTCATACGATGTAATTTTAATTAAAAAAGACGCAAAATATACTAATTTAAATTAGGATTTATAAATTGTAAGTTATTTTGATGCTATATTCAAGGTTATTTATTACATTTCGAGCTGAGCTTGCCTTTATTTGGGTTGGCTCATTTATGTTTCGAGCTTAGCTTGAACTTTCAAAATTCGAGTTAGTTTTGAAAGAATTTGGACCAAGCCGAGCTTGAATAACTCGCAAGTTGTATCGGCTAATTTAAGCCCCATCCCTTTATCAGTCATTCTTCAATCCAGAAGAAAAAGTAATGGCCATTAGGCCGCCGCAATGGCTTGACCCCTGTCGAAAAGCATGTAGAACTATGTGCTACCAAGCATATTTCTTTGCACATGATTTGTCACATACTTTTGTTAAATGAGCAAAATGTACAATGTGCATTTATAAAATGTGCAAAATATGTGAGAGGGAGCACTATGGAGACTTTGATGAGTATATTTATCTTTTCAAAAACCAAGGAAGCTCATTGAGCTTTTGGGATATAACAAGCCGACCTTGACTAAGCAAGCTTTTTATAATTACGAAGTTGTTCATTCGATCACTAAATTTGCGGTTCTCAAGGAAACACGTCATTTTGCAAGTTTCCAAACTTTATAAAACAACTCTTTAGGTCAAGAATGATGGATAAAAATTGATTTATACCTAGTAACTTATTTAGCTATTTTTAATAGAAATCAATGTTGGTTGGAATTCATAGTTCAAAACTTAATTATAAGATTAATTGATTTCACTTGGGTTTTAACACATGTTAACTCAAATAAAAATCCTACTCATTCGGGAGGCCGGCCCAAAAAGAAGACATGAGAGAGAAACACCATGAGAGATAAAGTGTGAGAACCTCCCTCAAGGCACAAAACCCCCCTCTTCCCGTGGATTCCACCGCGGTAGCCGTCGGTCAGCTGATTACCAAGAGTCCCCCACCCCTTCCTCCTCCTGACCCGCTACCCCCTGACCCCCCATCTTTTTCCTCCTCCCATCCTCTCCCTTCTTCAAACACCTTAATAAACCTCCCCACCCATGCTTTGCTTGCAAAAACTTTTAGCCAAGCTCTTGAAATTGGCTGCTCCCAAGTCAGCCCCGCACCCAAATCTTTTCTCCCCCCCCATCTCTTACCCATCTACTACCTCCCCCTCGTCTCAAGAGTATGAGATTTTTATCCCGATTTCGAGGAAAAGTATGCAAACCTTAGTGAACCTTGGGTTTTTGCCATTATTATCAAAGTTGTGGGTAAGTCCTTCTCTAAGGATTATCTTGCCATGGAAATGTAAAAGCATTGGAAACTCTCAGCTCCACCCAATCTGCTGGCCCTCGGAAGAGGTTTCTACACCTTTAAGTGTGGGTCCCTAGGAGAAAAAACTAATATCCTATCTAGGGGACCATGGATGATTCAGAAGTTTCACTTATGGACCCAAGCGTCGGAACCGGGATTTCGACCGTCAAAAAATTTACCCAAACTTGGTGCGGCTTTGGCTAGCTTGCATGAACTTCCTGTGGAATCCTTTGAAGAAAAGATGTTGGAAACAATAGGCGAGGGTCATGGGGAAACTTTTGAAAATAGAGAATACCACCATAAAAGGAGAAGGTCGAAGATATGCTAATATGTATCTCCTTGTCGAGAAGGGAAAACACCCCCGAAAGGGTCGTGGCTTGGGAAAATTTTTCCAACCTATTATTTTCGTTGAGGGTCCTTGGTTTTGTCCTCAGTGTGATACATTTGGGCATAGTGCGAGGAGTCATGATATTCAACCACCATCGAAGAAGCCAGAAAAATTGAGAGATGATGAATAGTGGATAAGTGGGAAAAAGAAATGGGAAAATATCCCTAACAACCCTTTATCTAAAAGTCAACATCCAGGGGACCCAGGGATGGTCCCTAAAAGATGGACTCCGAAAAAGCTGCTCTTGGGACCGAGGCGTCGACATCACCGAGGGGGAAAGTCCTATACCCCCCCAAAATCTACTCCCTACTTGGGTCTCTTCAAACACCAACAACTCAAGTTCAGCAAAAAAATCTTTTTCCATTCTCTAAGGTTTGGCTGACACAAATTCTGAACATCCTTCTAACCCAGCCACTACCATTGCGAAAACTGTTCCTCGACTTCCGAGCCAAAAAAATTCGGATTCTAAAGACAATCAATAACCCCCATCTCTCTCCCTCCTCTGCTTCCCACCCCACAAATTTCTCTCTCTTCTCTCAACAAAAATTCTAAGAATGGACCCTTTCCTCCCACATATGTTTCTTCGCCAAAATCGAACGGTCATTCGGTTAGACCTAACCCCACATTTGACTTCACCCACATCGTCGGAAAACTCACCAGACGCCACTCCCACTCACTTTCCCCCCGACGTCAACCGATAATGGTGGAGGTTCCCATGCCTCTTTATGAAACCTATGTTACCACTCCTGTAACGCCCCGGCTACTAACCAACATCATTAGTTTAATCAATGAGTTATTAGCAGCGGAACCTAGAAAGCCGGTGCGTTACTGCCGTACTTCCCTATTTGGAAAGCACAAGGCAAACATGATTTCATAAGCTTAAACATATTATAACTAGAAATCATAATTATCTATTATAAAAACTTAAGTTGAAACTTAGTTACTGTACATAGTCTGGCACTAACTTAAATTATAACCATAAATGTTTACGTAAGCTTAAATACTAAACTACTCCTCACTGCTACGTCATCCCATTAGCACCATCAGTACCTAAAACAGAAAAATAAAACGTCATGAGCCGAGGCTCAGTAACATACTACTCTAACATCGTAAAATCATTTCAATTCATTTTAGTTGCAAACAGGGAGAAGAGAAATAGTAAAACCAATTCGTAAACATGCACTTTAAATCAGGAATTTAAGAACCACTCAGGTTGTCATTATCATTATCATTATCATCATTCATTAACATAATCATTATCAGGAAACTTTCATTAGTTATCTGAATTCAACGGAAGGCAAAGCCACCGAGGACAGAAGTCCCCCATCAGAAGGTGGCATATAATGCCATAAATCATAACAAAAGGCAAAGCCACCGAGGATATTCATCCCCCATCAGAAGGTGGCATATAATGCCAATAGTAACAGAAGGCAGAGCCACCGAGGACATTGTCCCCCATCAGAAGGTGGCATAATGCCATATTGCAGGTGCCACCGAGGACGTTGTCCCCCATCAGAAGGTAGCGTTGCCGCCAGAAGGTACGTGCACGACCTGACTCTTTATCTTAACTTTATCGTGTTTCATGTCTTTTATGAATCATAATCACATTACATAATTGTAACCGTAATCATAAAACGTAATCGTAATCATAATCATATCAAAGTCGTCATA
>CANSNZ010000494.1:205000-217155 GCA_947646795.1 Beta lomatogona
GATCGTTTAGAATGGGATTTTATTAGGGATTGCCTTGCTGACCATAATTTAGACCCCCACTCTATATCCCTTCTTATGGATTGCATAAACAAGGCTAGTTCTTCTGTCTAAGTCAATGGGAGGAAAGCTAAACACTTTCATCACTCTAGGGGCCTCAGACAAGGTGACCTTATGTCCCCCTTCATCTTCAACATTTGCTTAGAATACCTTTCTGGTCTTATCAATCAAGCATGTATGGAGAGATTGTGGACCCTTTTTGGGTATGAAAAGACAAAGTACCAATATCACATCTTATTTTTGCTGATGACTTGCTCATTTTTGGTAGGGTCGATGAGACTACGACCTTCACCCTTAGAGATATCCTTAAAAGCTTCTATCTTGTGTCGAGTCAAATGATTAATGAGGATAAAAGTCATTTGACTTTCTCTCCCAATACTCCTAGTGAGCATAGAAATCTTTTCCAAGAAACTATGAACATAAAAGAGAGTGAGAATCTAGGCTCATATATAGGTTTACCGTTGTCTCATAAATGTCCTACTAAGAGAGAAGTGCAATTTGTAGTGGATAAGGTGCGAAGGAAACTAGCTTTCTAGAAAACGAAGTTTCTCTCTAGAGCCGTGAAGCTTACACTTATTAATTCCACCATGAGCACTATAGCTTCCTACTACATGCAAGCCACGAGTCTACCTAAGGCTATCCTTGTTGAGTTGGATAAAATTTGCAATGACTCTTTATTGGGGGAAGTCGAGGGTAAAAAGAAATTGCATTTAATAGGGAAATCTCATACTTTTCTCCCAAAAGATATGGGTGGCTTGAAATTAGAGGTCATGTGGATCTAAATATGGCCATGTTAGCAAAGCTAGGTTGGCGGATGTGCCATGGCCCTTAGACTCTGGCCAAAGAGTGCGTTACCTCAAAATATAGTCGCGCCACATATAAAATTGCATATAGTAAAGGTTCTCATGTTTGGAAAAATATTAGGAAAGGTATTCCTTTGCTAGATCAAGCTACTCTTTGGAAGTTAGGGGATGAGAAAAGCATTGATTTCTGGTTTGATGATTGGTTGGGTATAAGTGCCATTCGACCTTTAGGTTTTGGGCCCCTAAATCAGGATGAAATGATTATAAAGGTAGCCGCACTTATCACGAACTACACTTGGGACCTAAAGTGCATTTCCCTCTCTCCCAGCCTTTGTCTCAGATAGAATCATTTTCATGAAAATCCCCCACCCTCCTTGCTCCGATAGACATGTCTCATCTTTGGTTAAAAAAGGAAAATTTAGTCTCTCTTTAGCGTATAAAAAAATTGTGGAACCTAGAACTGCTGTGTTGGGTAGTAAGCGAATTTGGAAAGTTCATGTGCCTCCAAAGTTAAAAATTTTCCTATGGACCTTATGGTGGGATCGTATTCCGCATAAAAGTCTCCTTCATCGCCGAAATATCATTCCTTCTCCGGATTGTCAAATGTGTCCAAATGTGGAGGAGTTATTGATCGGTCCCCTAGGTGTCGTTACTTCCTATGGTTCCGGGTCAAGAATAAAATCTCCCTAGTCTAACTAACTAGCCTAATGAGGTAGTATAGCGTAGTAAGGGGTCGTATCCACGGAGAAGCAAGGGGTTTTAACTTAGTTCGAGATGCAATCAATTGACGGGAGTAAAAGAAAGTGGGTTTGGATTATCAACTAGACTACCTAAGGAAGATAAAACAAGAGTGATTAATCAATAAGGCAAACACTAGGGAGAGGGGGAATCGTGGAACTCACAACAACGATTTCGACAACATTTGGTGGGCAATGAATCAAATCTATTAAGGGCCTTGGTCCAACATCAAGAGGTCACTCTCGCACACCCCTCAACACCGCCTACCCAACCCCGCCTTTGAGGTCGTGGTCTACCCATCATCAAGTCATCACTAATATCGAGCTTGCTCTCACATAACCCAACATTAGCACAAGATTTAAGCATAAAGGTGATCAAGTTTCATACTTTTACAATAAAATACCTTGATTCGAGTATCAAAAGAACAATCACCAAAGCCAACCAAACATCATTCAAAATCATCACAAAGTCCCATTATCCCCCTTCCCTAGCTAGAAATCTAGCCTAGGAAGGAGGAGAACATAGTAAGACTAGTAAAAGCAACAATAAAAGGAGCAAACATACTAAAACTACTAAGCATGATTAGTGAAAACGAGAAAGATTGAACCTTTGAACAATAGACTACTAAGACTAGTCAAGGCAAGTATAAACTAATTTAAACAAGCATAAAAATAAACAAATAACCAAAAATAAGCGAGGAAATAAGGATTAGTGACTAGAAATTACCAAAAGATTGATGCTTTGATTGATAAAAATGAAGAACAAAGGTTGAGTTACAACTTTTCTCTCCTAAGAATGTGTTTTTCTCTCTCTAATTAACCTAGAATAGTGTGCTCTTGCTTTCAATCCTTTTTCGGAATTCAAAGCCTCCCTAAAATGTCTTAAGAGAGGGTATTTATACCCCTCACAAATACAGCTTAGAGTATGGGCAGACAGCGAAAAAAATCGGGAGCTGACCATTCAGAGCTGCCGCTCCATGCGTGGAGCGCCAGCTCTGAACTTAATGGAGAGATTTCAACAGCTGGTCGGAGCTCCCGCTCCACGAGGTTGGAGCGCCAGCTCTGAGCCTAAGGTGAGAATTCCGCCGCGGATTGAAGCTCCCGCTCCAAAGGTTGGAGCGCCAGCTTTGATTTCTCGGCAAACCCTCTTGTATGCAAGGGATTTTGGAGCTCCCGCTCCCGGAGGTTGGAGCGCCCGGCTTCGATTTCTCGGCAAACCCTCTTGTATGCAAGGGATTTTTGGAGCTCCCGCTCCATGAGGTTGGGAGCGCGAGCTTTGACTCTGCTTCTACTCTTCTTTGCAATTTGAAGCTCCCTCTCTTCATCCAAAGGTTCCCTTTTCCAATTCCAAGCTTCGACAACCTTGATTAGGCCGCTACAGAACCTGAAAGAAGTTAAGAGCAAGTCATAGCATAGGGTGTTCACAACATTCATTCTTCACATGAAGAGAAAACAACCTATAACTCCCAAAAAGGACTCAAATTGCATGAAACTAGTAGAATCACTAACATTGAACAAAACTAAGCTAAATAAGCATAAAAATGGGCTAAACAAGGGCTTAATTAGGGTGGAAAGAGGCCATAAAAGCGGCCTTAAAAGCCACTTATCAAACTCCCCCAGACTAATTCCTTTGTTCGTCCTCGAATAAAGAGAAAAAAGTAAAATCTGTACACTAACTCACTTTCGTAGGAATCACGGTCAATTTTAGCGTAAATGACAAGCCCTTTAAACCTCAAAGTCGCCAAGGAGGACGAGTGTGCTCTGTAAGGGTTTCCCTAAGAGTTTGACCCATAACTCTAGATCTTAGAATCCAAGGCAAATCAAAAATAAATAAACCAAAGAGAATAAAATGGTGCTCTTAAGTGAGATTTTGACGAGAAGCAGGCGCAAATGAATGCAAGAATTTCTTGACATTAAAAGTAAGCATGCTCAAAGATGTCCATAGGTTGATTAAAACATACCGTACACTAAGCATAGAGAACTAGATAGAGCACAATTCCTCAGATTCTACAACCATACATGCCGCGTTCTCTCAACTAGTTTCAAATTCGCCATTCAAGGTAGCTTCTCTAAACTCCGAAGAATGGAGCCGTCAAATGTAATAAGAAATAGAATAGGGAGAAGGTTACTCGACATCTCGACATAGCATACTCGCTCAATAGGCTTGATTCCAATCTTCCACCACCGACAATGACTCAACCCTCTAAGGTCAAAAGGACTTTTTAAGGGTGGAAACGTAGGCTAGGGGTAAAGGGTGTGAATAAATTTGGATAGTGGTGCTCAATCCTAATATAGTGAAGCTTTAGTAGGAGCGAAAGAGCTAAATAACCATGCTCACAAAACATATTCAACCATTTAGGGGTAAGGTTCCCCCAAACCTATTCGAAAACATAACAATAAAAGAATCATTTTGGATTTTCTTTCTTTTTCTCCTTTTTTTTTATTTTTTTTTATTTTTCCCACCTTCTTTGATTTTGGGTGGCTTTTTCTATGAAGTTGCAATTGCATTTATTCAAGAATATACACAAAATTTCCACTATACCTCAAGAATCTCATCATTTTCCTTTCCCCTTATTTGTTTCAAATATCACTCAAGACAATCGCTCTAACTTCACTATTCACTACGAGGGTGAAAAATAAAACAAGGAGGCAATTGG
This sequence comes from Beta lomatogona, assembly GCA_947646795.1. Classification (NCBI taxonomy): domain Eukaryota; kingdom Viridiplantae; phylum Streptophyta; class Magnoliopsida; order Caryophyllales; family Amaranthaceae; genus Beta; species Beta lomatogona. The sequence goes on from CANSNZ010000494.1 coordinate 209,255, forward strand.
CTTGTATTGAGGTAATCAAAGAAAGGATAAGGCTCAAAGGGTTGAGAGGAAGGGCATATGCAAACAAAAATAAAACCAAGAAAAGAGAAAAACAAGAATAAAAGGCCTAGAACTATAAAAGTGAAAATAGTCACCGAAATGAACGCCTTTATCTTTCCCTAGAGTGGCTCGGTCGCGATCTAAGATAGATTAGAGTCAAGTTCTCGATAGAAGTATGCGATGTCGAGGATCCATGCACTCAAAATGGATGTTGGGGCTTTTTGAAAGTCCTCACATGGGGTTATCAAGCAAATGCTACCTTTAAGGTTTCAAATCACTAGAGAGAGCAACACCTTCGTACCACAATCCAAGAATTAAGGTCTTTGTGCTCTAAAAAAGTTCTAACCGCTACCTTAACATAGCGTATACTAAAATCAACCATAAACATCTCTAAGCATGCGGACTTCTAACATCTAGGAATAAAAGCATTCAAAAGAGTGGAGCTTCGATGATATTGTTCTCAACTCAAGAGCAAAAGAAATAATTAAAAGAAAAATTTGCCTTGATTCATACGTATTTTTTTTTTTTTTTTTTTTTTTTTTCAAGAGATGAAAGTAAGTAGGTAATGGTACATAACCAACACTATCAATCAAATTTTGCACTTAAACCCGGGTGGTGTTCATAACCACCAATGTATAATTAAAGCCAAGCAACCTCGAACGATCATCTTCTTTCCTAAACTATCCTAAAACTAAGCAAACAAGTAACTAAAAGGGAGTTGGAACGATCTCACCCATCATTGAAGCAATAAAGGCCAAATGCAATATCCGAAGCAAAAGAGCATCTTCAAACCTTGACTTCATCTCCGGATACTTGCTTTGAAGTTCATCAACTCAAGAGAGATTAGTTCCAACAAAAGTATATACAAAGGGCAAAGAAAAACAAATCTAGCTTAACACATAGCTCAACAATTCCTTAAGATTGCAATTCCCGAGCCATGACCCCTAAAATTGCGCCCTTTATCAAAAACAATGTAAAGTACACCCCCCAACTTGAATGGAAAACCGACCTCGGTGAGACCAAGGAATAGAGAAAAAGAGGGGAGGAGGGGCTATTCGTGGAGCGATCTAAGATCCACTTGGCCCCGCCCTCATCGGGCGCCGCTTCAATCGTAAGCAAGATCGATCGGGGGTCCCATCCTCACGCAAGGGGGGACCATGGGGTTCCCAACCGCCGTATAAAGTTAGGAGGGAAACCCGAGTACCCCGTAGGGATGGGTCATGGCTATGCTCCGGTGGGATGTATCCATAGGCGGGATCGCAAATAGTCACACCCCCGGCCGGGTATAGTCATATGGGGGAAAGGTGCGCCGCTCCCTAACTTGGGAGGATGGGCCCCGCCAATAGGGGTAGACAGGCTCACGAGGGAGTGCCATCAATGTGCTCCCCTCCCCCAACTTGGCGGCCCCGGTTGTGGAGGCCAATAGGGATGGTTAACGGCGGGGCGATTTGCCCTTGCTCCACAAAGTGGTTGAAAAGCAAAGAATTTGGAGCGCCATCCCCTGGTTGTTAGCCTCCAATTGGCCCACTTGCAAACTTAAGTTATGAAAAGCATGTTCGATGTTAAAACTAGAAGGGTAAGAGTGGCTCATACCTCCTCCTCGTGGGAGGGGTGACGTTCGTGCTCCACTCGTTGCGGCCTTGGTTGGCGTTGTTGTTGTTGTTGATGTTGTTGTTGATGTTGTTGCCGTGTTCGGTTTCTTCTTTCGATCTCATTCGGATCAAGCTCCAACATCAATCTCCTCAAATGGGACTCTCCATGGATTTTGGGTGTTTCTTGGGGGGTTCGGTCATGAATCTTTTGGGATCTTGCACCATATTGCTCCTTGATCTACCAAAAGGTAGCTTTTGATGTCTCTTTTGTGAATTTCATATTCTTGAGGTGATCAAAGTTTAGAGCCGACCCATAGCACTCGCCTCCATCTTGACAAGTTGCTCTTTGTACCCGGAGCCTATATGCAATCCATGTCACCATCCCTCCCAATTGGATGGGCCCCTTTCATTCTTGTGTCTTGCTTGATGGTGAGCATCCTCGTAGCAAGCAAGAAACCCAAGTTGACTTTATCGGCCAGGTTATTTGATCTAGCAACCTTCTTCCTTCACTTGCTCTCCATAGCAAATGAAGTTCTTGAGTCGCTCATTTTTCCAAGATCTTGCCCGGAGAAGAAAGCAATACACCAACATCCTATGGAAATACCTCAATGCGCCATGATGGATTTCGAGGCTTTTGATGAGTTGCAGAGAAGTCCCTAGACCCATCAGTTATCCTCTTCCACCAGGGTTGCATGTTATAGCCTTCAATACCATCCCCCGAACAATCATACACCTCTGCTCTAGGATCCCACAAAAACACTCATTAAACTCAGCTAGGCTCATGGTGTGTTTTGGTTGACAATCCGAATTTAATCTCAAAGGCATCCCCGCCTCGTAGATGTTCTCTTGAATTCAAAGCTAGCTAAGAATTCCTAGAGTTAGAGTGCATAGTGTGAGGGGAGGTTGTGTGGGGTGGTTGTAGGTCTTATCTCGTGGTGATCCAATCATTTGGGATTTGGTTTTTAGGAACGGGGCAAAACCGAGTGTACGGGCGAGGTCGCACACTTTATCATCTATCCCGAGGTGAAAACAAGTTATATGATCATAGAAAAGGGGTTTGTTTCACCTCCCTTCTTCTCAAGCTCACGAAACTGGCTTTGTGTTCGGGTTTGGTAAGGTTCACACTGTAGGAAGGTGAGGAGGTAGTGCGAGGTTTTTTGAACCCATTACACCGGTATACAACACAATAGTCAACAACAAGAATCACCAACAACAACAAAGTCTACCAACAAAAATGACCAACAATACCCAAGGGTTGTAGAATCCAAGGATATTCCTCAACAACCACAAAAACTCCTACAATGCCTCCAAAAATTTGCACAAATAATCAACAATAACACCACCACAATCACCAATTAATCAACTTCAAGCCCGAACTCAAGATAAAACACCCTGATTTATCTCTAAACACAAAAATTCCAAAGGAAACTCTAACAAAATCAAGCACAAATTCTCAAAGATAAGCTAAAATGAACTTGAGTTAAGAGAGATTTTACCACGGTTAAAACCAAATCCTTCTTTCTACTTTAGTAAGCGGAAAGTAAACCAGTGAAATTCAAAGTGGCTTGAGGAGAAACCCCGAATTGATGCTAAGAGTTGAGTTTGGGGAAATTGGAATAGCAGTGAGAATGGGGAATGTTTGAGTGTTTTGAGGTGAATGAGGGTGATTTGTGGAGGGTTTGGGGAGGAGTGAGAGTGGTTTGAGGGGGAGAGCGAGGTTCGAGGAGGAGTGGGAGAAAGAGGAAGGGCGTTATGCGTGTTCTTTTGTTTTTTTAGATGGCTTCGAGCTCCCGCTCCACCATTCGGAGCGGGCGCTACGACAGTGCCGGGTCTTTTTTTTTTCATAAAATCGCTTTAAGCTCCCGCTCCCAATTGAGCGGGCGCTTTGACCAGAGCGGGGGCTTTGACGAGCGGCGCTCAGTAATTTGGAGCGGGCGCCAGAATCTCGGCAATTTCATTGCATTTAGCATCAAAGCGGCGCTCCAATGGTTTGGAGCGGGCGCTTCAAAACCTCGGCATTGCCTCCACCATGGGGAGCGGGCGCTCCAATATTTGGGCGGGAGCTCGGATCCAGCACTTGATCAATTTTTTCCTCTTTTTTTGGGCGGCGCTCCATATGGCTGGAGGCGGGGCTTCAAGTTTTTGGCTTTCTTCATATTGAGGGGTGGGCTGACCCGAGCGCTCCATAGGATTGGGCGGGAGCTCCGATCCTAATCTTAACCGATTTCCCTTTTTTTTTTTTCTCTTTTCCGCACACATACACAACAAACCATACCCTATGGGGGTTTAAATTAGCCCAAAGTGAGATGTAGGACTTAGCTTAAACTCAACTCAACTATTGGTTAGATGGTTTGCGAGGCCGTGCCTCGTATTTTCATTCAACTAAATGTCACCCCCTCCTTGGGAAAATCCTCCGGATTTTACAATCTACCTAAACAAAATCAAAATCGAAGTTCAGCAATAACAAAATATAACAATATAAACAAAGGCGCTTGATTTGAGTGGTCTTAAGCTAGACCCCTTCATCTTCCTCGAGGGAAGCCGGGGGACGAGTCGGTTGAGACCGACCTTGGAGCATCAAACAACCAAGTTTTCCAATTTGCTCCTTATCGAAATACTTCTTGATTCTTTGGCCATTTACCATGAACCTAGCTCCATCTTCACTTTCCAATTCAAACTTGTAGCCATAAGGAGTGACCTTGGTGATAGAGGAATGGACCGGACCCATTAGATTTGACTTTCTAGGGAAAACGGAGCCGTGAGTTGAATAAAGAGAACTTTGTCACCGACCTTGAAGTCACGATCTTTGATTCTTTTGTCATGCCACTTCTTGGTTTGCTCTTTGGCAAAAGCCTAGAGTCTCATATGCACAGACCTTAGTTCTTCCAACTGATTGAGCTTAAGCAACCTCTTCTTTCCCTGACAAGTCGGGGTCCATGAGCATTTTCCGGCTCCACCATGCTTTGTACTCAAGCTCAACCGGTGGAATGGCACCCCTTTCCACACAAGCCGATAAGGAGTAGTGCCAATCGGGGTCTTATAAGCGGTCCTTAAAGCCCAAAGAGTGTCATCAAACGAAGAGACCAATCTTTCCTTGATTTATTTACCATCCTTCGAGCAAATTCTTAATTTCGCGATTTGAGACCTCCACTTGCCCTCGAGTTTTGAGGATGTTGTAGGGCAAACCGACCTTTATGGTGCACATCATACTTTTTCAAGAGAGCTTCAAATTGCTTCTTAGCGAAATGAGAACCTCCATCACTAATGAGACATCGTGGCAATCTCCCAAGATCGAGGGAAGATGAACTTTTTGAGCAAACTTCATCACTACCTTATGGTCATTGGTAGGTGAAGGGATGGCTTATCCACTTAGTCACATAGTCTACGGCCACCAAAATATATTGGTTTCCACAAGAGGAAACGAAAGGACCCATAAAGTCGACACCCCATACGGTCCAAAAAGGCTCAACTTCAAGAATAAATTATGGGGGCATTTTATTCCGTTTGGTTATTCCCCCCATTCTTTTGGCATCGGGTCACAATGAAGGATGAATGTGTGAGCGTCTTTATGCAATGTTGGCACCAAAGGGAGACAATCAAGGATCTTTGCCACCGTTTTACCAACACCACCATGGCTCCACATGCAAGTGAGTGACAATGCTCCAAAACTCTTTCAATCTCGTGAGTAGGCACACATTTTCGAAATACACCATCCTACACCTCTTGTATAAATGCGGATCATCCAAAAATACCTCTTGACCTCCCTTGAAAAACCTTTTTCTTTGATGAGAGTTGTAGTCATGAGGCACTATTTCGCCTCGCCAAATAATTAGCAATATCGGCGTACTGGGGGGATTGTGTTGGAGATGATTGCCATGAGAGTGTCATCCACAAGCTCATCATTAATTGGTTTCTCCACCTCAGCATGGAAGGATGGTCTAATGGCAACCGTGAGAGGTAGGGTACGCCACTCAGATTTTTACTCCCCTTTTTATCAAGAATTGCCATGTCAAATTCTTGAAGGAGAAGAACCCATCGAATTATTCGTGGCTTGGCATCTTTCTTGCTCATTAAGTACTTGACTCATGGCATGATCGGTGTAGACGATGGCCTTGTTCACCAACGAGAGATAGGCCGGAATTGTGAATCAAACACCACGGGCCAACATCTCTTTCTCCTCAGAAGGTGAGTAATTCTTTTGCGCATCATCAGCGTTCGGCTTAGCATGAGAGCAAGCCATTTCAATTTCTTATCCTTCCTTTGTCGAAGTACTGACACCCAATCGCATAATCACTGCATCCACACATTAGTTGAAATAGGAGCTCCCAACCGAGCTTACAATAGGCGCATTCACTAAAGCATTTTTCAAGGTCTCAAATGCCTTTGTCTAGCTTCATCAAATCGGAACTCCACTTCTTTTTGAAGTAGCCTCGTCAAAGGTCTTGCAATTTGTGAAAAATCTTTGATGAAACGGCGATAAAAGCGGCATGGCCCGAACGCATGCACCCGGTCACCGAAGTGGGTGTGGGTAGCTTTTTCAATCACCGCAACCTTTGCGGGTCACTTCAATTCCATTCTTTGAAATCTTATGGGCCAAGGACATGCCCTCCTCTGACCACCATAAAATGACACTTTTCCCATTTAGCCTAGGTTCGTCTCTTGACATCTTTTTAAGACTTTCTCGAGATTTTTGTTAGCACTTGTCAAAAGACGAACCGGAAACACTAAAATCATCCAGCGTGAAAACCCTCATGGCATCCTCAAGCATGTCGGAAAAGGTGGAGGTCATGCACCTTTGGAAAGGTAGATGGAGCATTGCGATAAACGAGAGGGCATTCTTCGGTATGCAAATGTTCCATAAGGGACCTGTAAAGGTTGTTTTATGTTTAGTCATCCTGATGAATAGGAATTTGGAAGAATCCGGAGTAACCATCAAGAAAACAATGAGAATGCTTTACTGACCTCTCCAACATTTTGATTCCATGATATGGCAAGGGAAATGGTCCTCCTAGTGGCTTTGTTTGGCGCTCATGGTCGGTGCGTCCTGCCCAGTCACGTACGGGTGGAGATGTCATTTCCCTTGTCATCCTTGACAATAGTCGTACCACCTTTCTTAGGCCCCCAGCTGAACCCGGGTTCGCCCGTTACATTGCTATCCGAGATAGCATAGATGATGTCACTTCACGGAGCTTCGAGACCTCTTGTTTCACTGACTTCCTTGATTGAGTTCAACGCCCTTTGAGGCAATCGAAGGGGCGTAGTCATCTCAAGGTGGGTCGTACATACAAGTTTCGAGCTAATACCATGATATCCATCGATACTATACCCTATGACGCACTTATATTTTCTCGACAACTGTCCAATAATTTTTGCAAGGAGATGTCATCAAAGGTTAGCATTAATGATAAAAGGATATTAATCTTTATCATTTAGAAAAGCACTATTTGAGAGAGGGGAAGGGGTTTCAAGTCTGCAGCGAAGGCCTAGGGCTCCCCCCCTTGGCCGTACGATTTGGATCGATGGGAGCTCGTCTTTACAACTTTCTTGGGCGTCCGTATGAGCTTCATTAAGGTGAGCCTCAATCTCCTGGGCTCTCTTGATTTTCCATCCCTCGCTATCTTGGGGGCCTCAGTATCATGTGTCTGCTTTGTATCCTCTCATATACTGGCTATCTCCCGGCTCCACCAGTCCGCTCGCCACACCTTCTCCATCATAGGTTGCTTCCAAGGTTTGAAAGCTTCAAGCACGACTCTTTCATGGGCCACCTCACAAGTAATCGTGTTGTTCTTGCAATTAATCAAACCACCCATTATTTTAAGGCCTCTCTTGTACAGGATAAGAGGAAGGTATTCAGGGTCTCTCCTCCACCTTAGAACACAGCACAATCACAGGCTAGATATTACCAACTTGAATCGGTATGTCCTCCAGTTCTCCACAAGTGTAGCTTAATCGAGCGGTCGGCTAATTGAATTGTCTTCGTGAAGAGCACCGTCTCCTCAATTTGAGGCTTAACTTTGCAATGGACAAGGGCTTTAAGCTTCCCACTTGCTCCCAAGAATCGGCTAATGCTCCTTTGGTCTCGGGATCTCCCAGAATTTCGCGGGAATTGGAAACCTACCCGGATCTCGTTTAGTGCTAGGTAGCATTTGGCGTTGTACAAGCGCACTCACATAATGTGGAAGAGTGTTGCATTATTCATTGATCTTTCTTGATGGAAAGAAGTTCATTGAGGAACCTGCGCCGGATAGCATTTGGGAGCATGGCCTGAGG
>CANSNZ010000495.1:0-42500 GCA_947646795.1 Beta lomatogona
GGAGCATGCTCATCATTCCCCGAAAATCAAAAAAAAGCAAGGAAAGTGTGAGTAAAGAGAATATGGGGAGGGAGCATCTGGCAGAGGCAATATCGCCAGGATGAGGGGGCGACCGTGAAATGTGCTTCGGGGAATCTTGGGACGGGGGCGGGAAAGCCGAACCAAAGAATTCGAAGCCGCAGTACACGGGTCGCCCGCCTGATTTTGGCTAAGTGGACTAGGCAACTCACTAGAGCGCCTCCCGTTGATGCGCCATTGATATTTATCCCTTCTCTAACCAATGGAGGCGATCGAAGAATGCATAATCCGAGGGGCGGGTCCTAAGGTCGGGCCGGGTAATGGGGACTTTCCTCAAAACCAGAATTTTCCTAAAGCAAAAGAGTCACTAACCCCCCATTAACAATAGCCCGAGAGGCCAAGGTACCGTCCGCCTCCTCTTAGGTAAGTAGCAATACGCCCACCGAGCGCAACACTTACGCTGGATGTTATATTGAAAATGGCTCAAGGCCCCTTTAAGCACGTAGAAGCCGCCAATTAGGGTACAGCCTATCCCCCTTATTAATTGTCCTTCCACCCTCCCAAATAGTGTCTCGCGACATAAATCGAACCCCTACATTTTAAAGATGGGTCTGGTGGATGAATTTACCCTTTGCAGAAGGTTTGGAGGGCGAAGCCTTGCCATCACCCTTGTGATGGGCAAAAATACGTGCTACGATCATGGTAAGATTGTGGGTGCCCACCTCCCCACCCACATTGTACCGGTACCGTGCACCTTCCGGAAGTGAGGTGGAAATCCCGATCGAGCAGCCTAAAGGATACATATGATACGTGTCCAGCCGGGTTCGTGTAACCTTAAGACCGCTATAAAATTCATAGACCGCACAGATGATGCATACCACGGAGGGAAAAGAAGATTCCATGCCGATTATTTTCATGAAATCTTTGAACTCGTAAGCAATACTTAATTTATTTAAAAATTCAATATCAAGGAAATGGGTAGGACTCACCTCGCGCCCTTTTAGGCGCGAAACCGTTCACGTGTTCCTGCATGTTAAAAGATGATATCCGAAAAGTCTCCCGGTCCCCGGTGGTGGTGGTGGTGGTTGTGGTGGCCCAGAGGCCGGATCCGCGACGCTCCTTTGAAGTCATGATGCTGAAAAAAAAATGTAGAGATGTCACACTCCACTTTGAATGGGGATGTTGTGAAAGCGGGCTTTTCTCTTACTTCAATGGTGGAATGATGTGGAAGAGGATGGGACGGTGGAGACGGAGTGAAAGAAAAAAATGAAGAGGATGCAGGGGGTAATTGTAGGAAGGACGGGAGGATCGATTTTTGTGGGAGCCAAGTAGCTTGGATCGGGTCGTTAACTGGTGGACTGGAGAATTTGGGGAGAAGAAGAGAGTTGATTGTGGCTTCAAGAAGAGAGAGAGATGGGGAGTTGAACGAAAGAAAGGAGCGAGGAAATCCTGTGGTTTACGATGACAGGACCCGCACGAAGCCCGACGGCAGGGAGAGCCCGACTTCATCGGGCGGGATTTTCTTTCTTCAAGGTCGATTTTCACTAAGGGTCCGATCCGGCGTCGGTGTTTTCGTCTTCCAACAACCTGATCGGTGGTGTACTGCCCGATCGGCGTAAATAAACTCCGATCAAGTCGGGCGGATCGTTGTTTCGCTGACCAAGAAAGCCCGACGGCGCACTGCCCCCGTGTGATCGGGGCGCTTCTTTTGATGTCCGCTGTGAATTCTTCACCCGGGCCCGATAATACTCGGGCGGAGGCCGAAACTTCCACTCTTTCGGGCTCGTAACATTGTCTATGAAAAAAAAACGAGCCTCGCTATCATCCGAAATTAAAAATCCTGCACACATATAACCCTCAATGTGTTCATCAATACCCCTCACTCTCTCACCCAAACTACAAAAACTAGAAAAACTAAAAACAAAACTATACTAAAAAGAAGAAAAGGAAAGGAAAATCGGGTTGCCTCCCGATGTAGGCCCGGTTTATGAGGGTCCCGTACGACCATATTCCGCATCCCTCAAACGGAAGGGAAGGGTTGGAGGTATAATTCCTCCACCATCCAAAGAAGAGCTCCTGTATGATAAAGCTTTAAGCGTTGTCCATTAACCTTGAATTTTTCCTGTTGCATTCATCACCTCAGATAGAACCAAACTTGTTAACATTAGTGACGGAAAATGGACCCGGTACCACCTAGATTTCAACTTACCGGGAAAAAGTTTTAATCTAGAGTTGTACAATAAGACCTTGTCACCGATTGAGAACTCTCTACTCAAAATTTTCTTATCGTGCTATCTCTTAGTGCGCTCTTTGTAGAGACGCGAACTATCATAAGCATTCAGTCGGAGTTCATCGCATTCATTAATGCGCCAGCGTTTTTCTCCCGCTAACTTAGCATAAAATTCAGCTCCTTAACAGCCCAAAAGCCTTGTACTCTAGCTCAACAGGTAGGTGACATGCTTTCCCATAAACTAACTTTGTAAGGGGTGGTGCCAATAGGGGCCTTAAAAGCGATTCTATAAGCCCATAAAGTGTCATCTAATTTGTCACTCCAATCCTTCCTAGATTTAGCTACCACTTTCTCCAAGATAGTCTTTATCTCACGATTAGACACTTCTACCTCGCCCACTTGTCCGAGGGTGATAAGCTAAGGCCATCCTATGGTAGAACCATACTTCTTAAGCGAGCCTCGAAAGTGCGTTTATGAAAATGAGATCCACCATCACTTATGACAACCCTTGGTACCCCAAACCTTGGAAAGATAATACTTTTAAACATTTTCATACGACTTTAGAGTCGTTAGTTGGTGATGCAAGGGCTTCTACCCACTTAGACACATAATCAACAAGAACAAGTATGAAATTATTGTGAGAGGAAGAGGGCAAAGGGCCCATAAAATCAATACCCCATACATCAAATAATTCAACTTCCAAAATGGGGGTTTGAGGCATCTCATGTCTTCGGGAAATATTTCCCGTTCGTTGGCATGCATCACAGGACTTAACAAAGGTACTAGCATCATGAAATAAAGTAGGCCGGTAAAAACCAGATTCAAGTACCTTAGCAACAGTTTTGGAGGGCCCAAAGATGGCCTCCACATGGCAGGAGTGGGAGTGCTTCGAATGTCATGCACCTCCCATTCCGGGAATACATCGCCTATAGATGGTGTCGCGCAAAGCTTGTACAAGTAGAGGTCGTCCCGGAAATACTTTTTAGCCTCATGGAGGAATTTCTTCCTCTGCTGGTAACTCGGCTCCGGGGAGTCTCGCCACTCACACAAAAGTTGGCGAAGCTCGGCATACCACGGGGTGTAAGTGACCGCCAGAGCTTATCATCAGGAAATGAGTCATCAATGGGTAGACCTTCTTCCATGTCTTCATACCGCAACCGACAGGATGATCGCCCACTACATTTTTCGCTCTTTTTTTGTCTCGATCTCTAAATCGAATTCTTGGAGCAAAGAAAATCCACCGAATGAGTCTAGGTTTGCCTCCTTTTTGGCTAGGAGATACTTAATGCAAGCATGGTCAGTATAAACAATGACCTTAGACCCCAACAAATAAGTTCTGAACTTGTCCAGGGCATAGACCACGCCTAGAAGCTCTTTTCGGTCGTGGCATAGTTAACTCGAGCTTCATCTAGGGTCTTACTAGCGTAGTATATCGCATGGAGAATGTTGCCCTTCCTCTCGACCAAGCACGGCTCCCACAGATAGTCGCTAGCATCACACATAATCTCGAAAGGAAGGTTCCAATCCGGAGATCGAATGATCGGAGCAAGTAATCAAAGCTTGCTTCGATCCCGTTGAAAGATATAAGACAGGTTATCGCAAAAGGAACGGGGCATCCTTGAGGAGCAACAGAGTAAGTGGTTTAGCAAATTTAGAGAAATCCTTGATGAAGCGGCGATAAAACCCCGCATGACCAAGGAAACCTAACACCCCTTTTACATTCACAGGAGGGGGTAATTGCTCAATCACTTGAATTTTTGCTTTATCCACCTGGATGCCACGTTCGTAGATAATATGACCAAGTACCACTCCTTCAAGAACCATGAAGTGGCACTTCTCCCAGTCAGACAAGATTGACATCTTCACACCTTTTCAAAACTTTAGCCAGATTTAGCAAACATGCATCAAAATCAATTCCATACACGCTAAAGTCATCCATAAACACTTCCATAATGGACTCAATGAACTCAGAAAAAATGGCCATCATACAACGTTGGAAGGTGGCGGGGGCATTGCATAACCCAAATGGCATCCTTCGATAGGCAAAGGTACCATAAGGGCAGGTAAATGTGGTATTCTCCTGGTCATCTGGGTGGATAGGGATTTGGAAGAAACCGAATACCCATCTAGATAACTGAAATAAGAATGACAAGCTAGCCTTTCCAACATTTGGTCAATGAAGGGGAGGGGAAAGTGATCCTTCTTGGTGGCAACATTTAATTTCCTATAGTCAATGCACATACGCCAACCAGTTACTACTCTTGTAGCAATTAATTCATTTTTTTCATTTTTAACAATAGTAGTACCTCCCTTTTTAGGAACTACTTGAACTGGACTCACCCACTTAGAATCAGCAATGGGGTAGATGATTCCAGCATCAAGCAATTTCATGACCTCCTTCTTTACCACTTCCTGCATATTGGGGTTCAAACGACGTTGGCCTTGTATACTAGGACGATGATCATCCACTAAGTGAATTCTATGCATCGTAAGTCGGGGCTTATGCCTTTCAAATCATCAATATTATATCCAATGGCTTGTTGATGTTTTTTCAAAACAGACAAAAGTTGAGACATTTAACCATCATTCAATGAAGCAATAACAATCACAGGATAGTTTTCAGATTCATCCGTAAAAGCATAGCGCAGAGAAGAGGGAAGGGGTTTGGGTCAGGTTTCTTTACCTCTACCGGTTGAGTATCATATACTAACCGTTCCCGGTCATGAGTGGTAATACCGTCAAGCTCTCCACATGCTAGAACCGCTTCCCGAGTCATCCGCGGCAAAGCACTCAAGGGATTACCATCACCTGTAGAAGATGCAAAACAAAGCAAAGCCTCCGGAGGATCCCGCAGAAGGGATTGAGGCATGTCATCGTTAACTAGCACATCAATGACATCAATTCTATAACAAGGCTTCCTCTAGCATGGGACTTTTCAAGGCATCTGGTTAAACTAAAGGTCACCTTGTCATCCCCCACAAGTCAAAGTTAATTTACCATTCTTGACATCCATGACGGCTCCAAAGTAGTATGAAGAAATGGTCTCCCCTAAAATGATTGGGATCTCGAGTATCCTCTTCCATGTCAAGCACAACAAAATCCACAGGAATAAAAAATTTACCTACTCTCACGGGGACGTCCTCTAAGATACCTAAGGGGTATTTGACAGAATCGGTCCACCATTTGAAGAGTAATATTGGTACATTTTAAATCTCCCATGTCAAGCTTTTGCATACAAGAAGGGGCATGACACTAACACTGGCACCCAAATCACATAAAGCTTTATCGATAAAAATGGTGCCAATGTTACAAGGGATAGAGAAACTCCCCGGGTCTTTCAATTTAGGTGGGGATTGGTTTTGCAAAAGAGCACTACATTCTTCGAGTGAAAGCTACAGTCTCAATTTCATTAAAGGCTCTTTTCCTAGTCAAAATTTCTTTCAAAAATTTAGCATATGCGGGAACTTGAGTAATAAGTTCAGCAAAAGGAACGATTACCTGCGGATGTTTCACTATCTCCAAAAACTTACCGAGCCGATGATCAAGCTTAGTCTTCAATAGTCTATTGGGGAACGGTACCTTGATCACAGGGAGTGGGAGGTAAAACTTTTCAGCTACTTGTCTCGCTTCTCTCGCATGGCCGACATCCTTAGGAGTCGTAGAATTGTCGATGCTTGACTTCATCCTTGTCTGAGCTAACCGAATCATCTTTAGGCATCTCCTGGACTATCATACTTCGTGCTCCACTCCTAAGAGTGATGGCATTGGCAGTATCTCTTGGTTGCATAGGCTGCGAAGGTAATGATCCAGGTGGCCTACTAGCGTAAGAACTAGCCAACCGAGCTAGTTGAGTCTCCAACATCTTGTTATGCGTACCCAAGTTTTCCAACCGAGCCTTTGTGTCGGCTTGAAAGGCATTAAAACCTTTCGCATCTCGAAACATCATATTCTTCAACTCTGTCATGGGCCGGGTCGGTAGGAGGGAGCGGTGGTTGTGGAGCTTGATTTCTCTCGAAAGCCAGGAGGAGCTTGTTGTTGAGGTTGATATTGTTGAACCCGATTCTGTGGGACATATGGTTGTTGAGGCTGAGGATTCAACACATTATTGCTCCGATATGAGAGGTTGGGGTGATTTCGCACCCGGGGTTGTAAGTGTTAGAATATGGATTGAACTGGGCCCTAGGTTGTGACCGAAACGCATTAACCGCCTCACGGTTGCTCCCGACATTAGAAGATAAGAGCGCAGGGGCACTCTTGACGGTTGTGCCCGGGTATCCCACAAGCATCACAAATGGGAGCAATATAATTAGAAGCACTAGCCATCGCATTAACACTCATATGGGAGGAGTCATTACCTAGCTTCAAGGAATCAATCTTCTCGGTTGAGAGCGACTAGTTGCCCGACAATAAAGAAATGGCCTCGACATCATGTTTCCCTCCCTTCTTCATGGAGGAACGAATGGTGGATGCTTGATTAGAAGCGAGTTTCTCTAGAAGTTCATACCCCTCATCAATGGCTTTATCCATGAAAAACCCACCGGAGGCTCCATCAATTACCCTCCTTGTATCGGCATCAACTCTAGTGTAGAAAACTCGACACAAATACCACTGGTCTAAACCATGATGAGGACAAAGGCGTTGCAAATCCTTGAACCTCTCCCAAGCTTCATATAATGATTCTCCGGGGTCTTGGGTGAAAGTTACTATGGCATGACGCATATCTCTAGTCTTTTGGTAAGGATACCACTTGATGAGGAAGATTTTGGATAGTTCGCCCAGGTGGTGATGGTGGAAGGCAGCTTATTATACCAAAATAGAGCTTTGTCGCGCGAGAGAGAACCCAAATAGGATGAGTTTCATATCATCGGCAGTAACACCGGCTTGCTTCGAGTAGCACAACATTGTAAAAACCGCTGCAGATGCTGATTTGGGTCTTCGGATGGTAACCCAAAGAAACCGATTATTCTGAACCATATTCGGAACATGAGACTTGATTTCAAAGTTTGTAGCAAAGCAATGGTAGGCATCCGGACCCCGGTGGGTACATTGTCGGGCGAAGGTTGGGCATAATCTCTCGAAGGTTGGTTTAGCTTCGTCACCCATTATAGCAGTAATAGGTGAAGATGGTGGAGTAGTTGTCTTTCGGGAAGGTGTCCCCGCATACAACTTCGCTTGCTTAGCTTGCTTTCTTAGTCTACGAGCGGTCTTTTCAATCTCCGGATCAAATGGAATAAGATTTGAGGATTTCAATTTCCTCGCTCATACACCAAAACACTAAAACAAACGTGAGATGCTCGAAGAACGGGTGTTCTTCGGAGTAGAGGTTAGTGTAAAACTATAATTCGGACAAAATAAAAAATTAACCGTATCCCCGGCAACGGCGCCAAAATTTGACAAAGCTAAAGTCGTATCACCTTATCAAAAATAACCTAAAGTCCACTAACAAGTAGTCGGGGAAGTCGGGATCGAATCCACAGGGGAGAAAGTTATATTATTGTATCCGAATTCTAATATTATACTAACTAAATCTGATGAAAATTGGTGTGTGACTAAACTAATAGGCAAATGATAGAACTAAATATGAAGATAATAATCAATTAATAAAGAACTAGGATTATGGATCACTATGCATACAATTCGGGAAATCAGAGACGAATAATAATCACCCAATAAGTCAATTTATCTAGGGAACATGTAATTTCTCTCGAACATTACCTCCCGCAAAGATCACCTAGCCGCTCTCGCATGGTCAAGGATCACTATGCCTAATGATTGAAAGCCTATACAAAATCTCTCCTCTCGAAGCAGATTTAATATTGCGGTAGTAGAAATACAAATCAGGCCTAATTCATAAATCTAGCATGAACGATTCAATCACAGGAAACAATTGATATAAAGGGTAATTATACTAATCTATCAATCCTTCATTGCATACATAGATCCCCACAATCCTAGAAATAAAACTACACACTCATGCTTGAGGAAACAATAACAAATTTCATTCAAAAATCCATACTTTGAACTATTGCAAATAACTAAGAAACTAATCTAATCAATAATAGCAAAAGCAAATAATAATGAAGAGAACAAGGAAGAAGATTACCAAATTAATGAACTATATTAAACTTGCGAATAATCCAAAGGTTCAATCTTGAATCACAATGAAAAGTATTAAAATCTAGGGTTCTTGAGAGAGTCTATGAGAAATAAGAGCTAAAACAAAGATCGTTAATAAATGTTCTAACTTTCCTATTTATACTTAGTGCCCGAAAATCATTAAATGAGTGCGCGGAGTCAGTAGCCCGATCGGGCCAACTAAGCCCGATGAGATCGGGCTCAAACGCAGCAGCTGAGATCAAAACAGGACCTCGCCCGATGACATCGGGCCGACCCGCCCGATGGAGTCGGGCCGCACACCAACGGTTCCAGGGACAGCCGCAGAACATGCCAAGGACGCCCGATGAGATCGGGCCTAACCGCCCGATCGGGCTCCTCACCGTAATAACTATCGGGCAACGTTGCCCGATCGGGCCCGCAACTACTCTTATCTTCTGTATCCCCTGACGATGACCGCCCGATCGGGCGTGTGGCGCCCGACCCGATCGGGCTCATGTCTGATACTCATTCCTTGGCTTCAAACGCCAAGGTTTCAATGCTTCTTCGCTCAGAGATCCCGAAAAGTATCCTCAGGACTTTGGAACTCATCAAATATGTCTTCGAATCTCTCCAGTCCAGTGAAATAGTCAGATAGTGGTAGAGAATAAAGAGATAACTCCCTAAAACCTGCAATCAGACACAGAACAGAAAACCACAACTAAATGGAGAGAGTTAGCATAAAATGGCTCCTAAGAGCACCATTGATACACATTTTAGCTCAAATACAGGGGGAAAAACACTATATTAAACCATCACATCATATACTTCAATTGCTCGATTTGTTAGCTCCTACGACACTAATTCCTAACACTCATAAGCCTAACCATGATCATTTTCATTCAACAGGTTTGCAACCCTTTAATCATAACCCGAGTTGTTTTTATCTTCTTTTTTTTTGAGTTGTACGCTGGACTTGGTTTATCAAACTCGTTCATTACCAAGCTTCCATGTCCTATTTATGTTCGTAAGTCCATGGCCAACCCAACTCATGTACCCATGAGGTTTTTCAAAATGCATAGGGTACCACTGCAATTTAAAAAATGCAATAGATGTACTTGTGGTTTAGATATATTAAAGGCATTAGATACCCTTAATGGTTAAGAGTGTTAAGTTATCGTTAGGTTTACAAAGCTAATTCATTTTTCTCCTCTTTTCCCTTTCTTTCTTTTACCCTAGAGCTCTCTCTCTCTCTCTCTCTCCTCTAGTTTGGGCCACTTGGCCCACTGCACTACCACCCACCTTATGCTCCCCCTCTCTCTCTCTCTACGCACTCACCACCTTTTTCTGATCTCCACCACTACACTAATCGCCTTTCTCTCTCCTCCACCTCTCTCGTCTCCGAATCCCACTTCTACGAGCACTTCCACCTCCGAACCGGCTGTGACCAAAGGCCCCATCCTTAGTATAATTATTAAAAGTAACCAGTAGCAATGCCACCTCGTTGCTCCTCCAACTCGAAAATAGTATCAATGCTGGTAAGAGAGAGAGAGAGAGAGAGAGAGATAGAGAGAGAAAGAGAGAGAGAGAGAGAGACAAGGGATAGAGGAATTAAGAGCACAAGCAACTAGGAGCAACACCAATGCGACCACCCACACCAGCAACACAACACCGCAAGGACACGATGAGGTGGCAGCAACATCGGTATTAGACGTGCAGCGACTTGAGGCGAGAGAGAACAGCGCAGCAATGACAACAACCAAGAGAACGGAGAAAGAGCGACAGTGCAACAAGAAGATTCACGAGGCTCCTGCGAGCTGAGGGGAACGCCGACTAAGGTCTACTGGTTTAAGACACCACCGCTGTAACAACCCGCACATTTGAGCTTCTAGCTAATCATACTTAACATTCATAAATCTCAATTATCATTCATAAACCTCAAATTAACTTATCTTGCAGCGGAAACATGACTTATAAAATGATCCTTGACCTGGGTCAAGGCCCACAATATAACATTCCAAAATGTATACAAAGAAATAATCTAAAACAGGTCTCCAAAACTATGTAATAATATACCACGAATATTTTCTTAGCTAAACTATATAATCTCCACCATTGCTCATCCGAAAGTCGTTTCATATAACACTTATGTCCATTTCCACTATCCATCCCGGGTTCTTATAATACCCGCAAAATCACTTGCAATGAACACCGGCCCCACCATAGGACAAGTTACAAGAACAAAATCGGTGAAACCGAGTACATATTGTTCAACCGGAAAATCTTTTTGGTGGCTTAAAACGCATTTACTGATTTAAGTTTATCTTACGAGACATTTGAAATCAAGGTACGTAAAAGTTATAATGAAAGAATTATATAACAAATACTTGAACACCATTTATAATGTTACTTGTTCGAAATAATAATACAAATATCTCACAAAATAAATAGTATACACTTCAACTCGCGGAACCATAAGAATTTCCTAGAATCTAATATGATCTCCCAAAATGAACTCTAATCTGAAATGCCAAGGCATAACGATATCTCCCAATTCTGTACTTCAAATATAATTATCTTTAATCCAAATATGTATAACACACCTAAAACCTTTCATAAATTCCTCACAAGGTTCTTAGTAAATTATTCTCATTTTCAGCACATGAATTCCATAAACTTGGGCGAGTAAAACATTACCTCCGAAAAAAAGTTTGAACTATGTTTCCACGAAACCAATTACGTATTCAAATACATATTCTATTTCCTTTCAGAACTCATAAGAAATCATATTACACTGGGGAAGAGAACACGAATAGAGTTGCCATCCCGACATATTCTCTAAACTGTTACAAGGGACGTCTCCCTCTTCCGTTATGTATTGCTTGCAAGACTTTTCAGGACATACCCCCAAAATCCATAATATACAGAATACATAATACAGAATACAGAATGTTGTTCATCACTACTATGGCAGCTTCTTCCCCTCAAAGCAGAGTTAAAATACATAATTCATAATTCGAAATATTTTCTGAAACTCAAATCATACTTCTCGAGTCCAATATATCAGAATCTCATAACATAATCGCATTAGAGTATTTTATATACAAAACTTAAATTGTTTCTTAAATGCAATATGCTCTATTTTCCAACGATTTAATGTAAATCAACCTTTCATAAAATCCATTTGATGAAAACTACTCAAATACGGACTTTAAAATAAATATAGTCTCATTTCTACGAGCTTATCATATTTATATTATATTATGACAAACACAACAACCCGAAATATTAGAATCCCAAAATAGAATTAATCTTATATAAACTTTATGTAGTCAAAATGTAATAACATCAACCTCCACATCACTCACATCTCTAGATTTAAAATCATAAGTCTCATAATATAAAACATGTTAAGACCTATTTTTCCTATTTAATTGGGAACTTGTATTATAATTATAATTAACTTTCCATTAATATAATTTGGCCTTTAACACCCCCTTCTCCCAATTATTCGAAACTCTCTTACTTGAACTTTCAACTTCTGGTAGTTTAATGGACAAATAATCTTAAATAGTTGAACTTACATCTCATAATTGAACTCTCACCTCATTTCTTTAACCTTAGTATCATAAGATTGTTATTTTTGTTCCATACTTTCTTGCCACAATACTTCATACTTCTATGATCATATTATACCATGCTTTATAATCTACAATTATTATTGTAGTTAAAACATCTTATTTTATCTTTCTGTGTCATGAATAAATGTACTATACTTCAGCTATTCTTTTGAAATTTTATCATCTAACTTAGACTCATAGCCTATATTAATTTTAATTCTATAACTCATAACAACACTTCACAAACATTTAACTCAATGTTCATATTAATCTTAACACCATATTCATGTCATTATTAAATCATATCACTAATTCCCACATTAGCTAAGGTTTATATGTCCCCATTTCCTTTTCTTCAACTTATTCTTACAATTACAAGATGACATCTCTGAACCCTTTTATTTGTCCCTGTTCAATACTCATAGTATGTAGAAGGTTCCCAATTCGGATATAACTTCTCCCGACTTAGATGCTACAACTCATTATACTATTATTCTACTCCTTCAATCTATCATTCATCTCTTGAGCTATTTATTACTAATATAAACCTCACATATTCAATTTACTTCTCCATGCTTGATTTGGACTTGGTTTAACGACCCATGATGTTTTTGAAACAAATTCTTTTAATCTACTAATCGACATTTAAACTCCGAAACTTATTTTCCAACTACAACCTTAATTGTCCAACTTGGCTTTTTCAGACAACAACTTATATTATGGAGTAGGATTATTCAACAAGCAACTTATCCTACGACCATTCCGACATAGATTTTAATCTTATAAAACCTAAATTCAAAGATTCTTCAAAGATACCTCTAAATAATGTAATTTAATAAACTTCTTGTCTTTATAATAACAAAAACAAAAGGCTTACTTTATAACTTTATCAATTCACCCTCCATCTAATATCTCAAAGGACCAGTAATTATCATAAATCCAAAGATATAGCTAAATGTTCCACAAGTCATAATTTGCACTATACCTAACATCTCCAACACTAGTTTACTTTCAAAATCTCAACCCTCGAACTTTTCATGACCCAAATAATCCCATGCACGCGAAACTCATAATAAGTTATATCTCAACATCATGTATTATAGTTAGACTTTCAAACTCATATCTTCCAAACGTGAAATACATATTCCTGAAAGTCATAACCAATATATATGTAAAATCTTCTGTATCGTGAACATAATTCGGAATTCACATAGCAAGCTTGAATCAGAAACACTTGACTATTATAATATGTTCAGATTCTCAATAACATTCTATAAATGAAACTCTAGGTTCCATAAACTTATCAATCCCATTGACTTAAGTCTATTACTCATTGCAAAGTGTACGAAATTGCTTACAAGATCTTACTTATGAGTATGTTGAGATTTATATTGCAATTATTACTCAAATACTTATAATCAACATACATACGTAATCTTCATATAATACTTTCAAATGTGGGTCATTGCTTAACTAATACTTTAGGTCTCAAAAACCAAAATATTCTTTTATACGAAACAATGTTGACTTAGTATAACATAAGCTGATATCACTGGGTAGCCTTTACTTCAAAATAAAACTAATTCACAAAGCCATTATAAGTATATCTCAAGTCACAATTAGGAAATCATGCAGAACTCTATATAATCCAACACTCTACGTCAAATCATATACTCTAGAAAAATCACAAAACTTGGCATTTTAAAATTACATTTCCAAACAATCTGAACTTTATAATTAATTTCCAAATAATCTGAATAATTATAAAACCATAACAAGTTCAAGTTAGAACTATAATTCCTTTAGGGAAAAATCATGAAATTCATACAACTTTCAGTTGCACAAGTAAGTTTAGTTATAAGGTGAAGGGATAACGTGTCCCTTTTCTGAATTCCAAATAATGCTTCAACTCGAGAATGAAACTCGAATAATCTTTAACTGTTGGGTGAATATTCATTTTCTTCCAACTTTGCTTGCTTGAGCTATTAATCAGGGGTAATGATATATGTAGTAATTGTCTTGATACTCCGTAATTTTCTTATAAAAATGTTATTAAGTTGTAACCAATAAATTAAGATGAATGAAAACTCCACTAATGTAGTTGTTAAATTTTTTTTTATAAAAAAAAAAATACACAATATAGTAAAATGTAATTTGGAGTAAGAGTTAATTTTAGATTTATGTTCAAGCAAGTCCGAACCCACGTAGCTCAATTCCTGGATCCGCCACTGGAGTCAACCCATATACTGTCTTCATAAGAATTCACCTCACAAGGCACTAATAGTCATTAGTACCTATTATCTATAGCCATAAACTTGCTCAATTAGATAATATATCATTCCATGATCATCCTCCATATTTACGCTAACAATAACATAAATTGATATTACTAAGTATTCACCATACTAATCTGGTAAGGCATATCTTATTTAATTCCAATGAATCATCTGTAAGTACTTGCACTGCTTACCCACCAATAACTTAACAACACATTATTAAATCTCCCATAAAATGATATCAATCATAAATCCACTTAGTTCCCATCTTAAAAGTTCTTGTATAACTACCAAAAACATATTTTACAAACCAAGATAGGTAACTTAGAAAAGCAGATTATAGTTTAGTAACTCATTGAACTAAATTGTCTTAGTCATTAAACCAAAATAAGTTGAAGAACAATTTACCCAAAGTTCATACTTTTAATTATTGAAAATAAGCTTAAACCATAGCTAATTTTGAATTCAAGTGGAAAAGATTACATCTTTTACCTTCAATAAAAAAAAATTGAATTTGGAGATATGATTATAAACCAATAGCAGCAACAATTGAGTAAAGTTATCGAGAAGGAAATAGCTTGCAACAGCAAAGCAATAATAAAGAGCCACCAAAACTGAACAGCAGCAGCCGGCAGCGTCGGCGCCTACCATTAGAAGCTCTGACGAACGCAGCAACATTAGTGGCAGTAGCGAAGCACTCAAACAGGCCGTTCCTGTCATTTTATAGGCCCGGGGCGAAACTAAATCTCAAGGCCTCTTATATATAGTGGCAAACAAAATTTTCGCGACTAATTAGTACTTCCTTTGAGAATTACACGACAAAATAAGTACACTATGTTTTTTCTTAAGCACACGTCAAAATAAATGGTGAAAGTCATATATCTAAATAGTATTAAAGTCAAAATGGGAAATATGTTAAAATAAATAATGGGAACTTGTAAAATGAATTACTTCCTTCGTCTAAAATCACTTCTTACACCTATAAAGATACATAACTTCAAAGGATTAGTATCAATTGTTATTTTATTAAAGTAAAGGTAGATATGAGAGATAGCAAAGTGGTTATTTTACTTGGAGAAGAGGGAACGGTGGTTCATGTTTGTTGAGGAAAAAAAAGATTAAAATAACAATGGGTTGTATCCAAAAATAAAATTGCAAAGGGTAAGTAATAAAAATAAAAAAGTGTAAAAAAAATATTGTGGGATAGAGGGTATAAAAAGAAAAAATGTAGATAAAAAAATGTCAAAAGAAGTTTAATATAGAAAACCATTGCACAAAAAAATAAAAAAGCAAACTTTCTATCCTTATGGGATTTGAACCCTTGTCTTCTAGACTAACAAGTGTAAAGCAAACCACCAAGCCAAACTTCATTTTGTTTACTATGGTTGTTGTTTCCTACCTTTATTACAAGTTTTAAATCAAAACTGGGCCCCTAATATTGATGGGCCCTGGGCGGTTGCCCCTCAAAACAACCCCCAGGGCCGGGCCTGCACTCAAACGGCACCAGCTCACGGTGGTGTCGACAACACAGAAGTGCAACCCAAGAAAACGAAACAGTGGAGAGACCAAATGGGCAACAAGACCCACAACCGAAGAGACAGAAGAAGAAGAGTAAAGCGCAAGTGGCAACATAACAACGACGCCGGCACTGAAAGATGATGCTCGGTGTACCGTGTTGGGTCAGCAACTGACTGAACAGAAGGAGGGAGAATGGGTGTGCGAGAGAGTGAGAGACAGAGGAAGGTTTTAATTTTTGGGGATTTGGTTCAAGTAAGGATGAGTGAAATAAGAAATGGGTTTTGCTAAGAATTCTAGATAGTTCTACAAATCTCCTCTCTCGTTTTTCCTTTATAAATCACTAAAGGGTGAAAAAGTAATTTCACTCTTTTCGTTTAAAAACTCTAATAAGGCATAGTTACAAATATCAATAAGAAACTAATTATCTTTATATATAAAAGCTTAAGCTGATTACAATAGTTATCATTTAATAAAACCTCGCTTAAGAATATACAACCGAATAGGGGAATATGGGAGATACAAAGAGAGAGAGGGGAGTAAATTTGGGTGTTTGAGGTTTACTCTTCAATTGAGGTGGTTAATATGAAATAGTCACAAGGGTTTTTAACCATGACTTGATAAATTGTGACAAGGGGCGGTTTTTGGGGTTGGGGTGGTGGCGGGGTGGGGTGCTTATCGAACGAGCCGAGCCCGAATAGCACTGGGCTCGGCTCGAGCTCGTTTAACCTTTCATGGTCTCGACTCGGCTCGGCTCGTGAGCTCGACGAGCTTGGGGGAGCCGAGCTCAGGTCGAGCTCGTCATTAGTTTTTGCGGCTCGAGCTCGGCTCGTGAGCTCGACTAGGCTCGAGCTCGTTTTCAGGCTCGGCTCGAACTCGAGTTCGATTATGGGCTCGAGCTCGTTTGGAAAATTTACTTTTTTTTTATCTTTCTTCTCATATATACCTTAGTTAATATTTTAATATAACTTTTTAATATAAAATATTTTTTAATATACAATATTTTTTAGTATAAAATAATAATCGAGTACGTTCACGAGCTTTTCGAGCCGAGCTTTGCTTAGCTCAGCTCGGCTCTTTTAAGTCTCGAGCTAAGCCCGTACTCGAGCCCAGCCACAACGAGACGAGCTTTGACCGAGCCGAGCCCGAACTGTTCACGAGCTTGTCAGGCTCATTATCACCCCTATTGGCGGGGGTGGTTTTTGGCTGTGGGGGTGGGTGAGGTTTTTCAAAAGGTGCAAGGGATGTGGGGATTCATTTAATTAGGACTAATTAGGACTTCACTAGATTTAAATAGGATCTAATTAATACTACCTTTGTTTCACAATAAGTGAAACACTTCCGTTATTTGTAATAGTCACAATAAGTGCAACCAAACTCTAAATGGTAAAAAAAAAGTTCACTCTTATTAAAAATATGCCACCAAAAAGCATGAGGGTACCACAACTTTTTTGTTTCATCACTCTAATTTATTGTTGTCCCAACTTTCTCTCTCTACATTCCTTGGTAACTCCCCACTTTATCTACGTTTCACTTGTTATGAAACGGATGATGTATTAATTTGGTTAATTACAGGTTATTTGGAATAAGTAAGTTGATTTGCCTTTAATGATTAGCGAAAACTTGACGTCATTAGCCATTTATACCTTTCATATAACCAAAAAGGCACATGATGCATTTTTTAAACTATAGAGGTACCCAGGGGTGCTTATCACACAAACTGAGCCCCAACTGTACTGGACTCGGCTCGGCTTGTGAGCTCGACGAGTTCGATAAGTGAAGCGCGGCTCGAGCTCGTCAGCTTCTCTCAAGGCTCGAGCTTGAGCTCGAGCTCTATTTGAGACAAATTAAGAATAAACCAATTACAACATTAAACCAAACATAATATTCATATACGACATTTAAAAAATTTGTTGACATATCTTGTAGAATTATAGACTAAAGTTAAAAAGTACCATGAATAAACATATATTGTTTCATTTTTACATGTTAACCAAATGAATTACTTACAAATATACATAAAAAAATCGACAAACTAGATCGAAAATATTACAAAAAGAAAAACATGAATTATTCAATCTAAAAAATTGTATAAAAGGATGCGTATAATAAATTTTTTAAGCGTTTTAGCATATAATAACTCTTTAAAGGCTTTAAGTTATATTATTTTTTATATATAAAATAATAATCGAGCTTTTCGAGCCGAGCTTGGCCTAGTTCGGCTTGGCTCGTTAAGCTTTCGAGCCGAGCCCGAATCCAATCTGAGCTACCACGAGTCGAGAGTTGACCAAGCTTTTACCGAGCCAAGCCCGAACTGTTCGCGAACAGGCCGAGCTTATTATCACCCATAGGGGTATCCCATGAATATTGAAAAACTTCAGGGGTAGCTGGTAAAAAAATAGTATATTAAATGGGCCACATCGGGACAATACACTTTTTCAAGGAGATGGAATATCCCACGTTACACGACTAATTCATATCGGGTTCGAGCCAGTGGCGTATCCAGGAATTACGGGATGGGGGTACGAATGAGAAAAAATCAAATAAAACAAAATACAATACTTGAGTTGATTTACGACTAAAAAATCAAATCAAAATACAATGTCAATATAAATTAATGATTCAAATTACAACTAATTTAAAACTACGAAAATACATAAGTTTCAAATAAAGAAAAATTACAAGTGCATCCGACGACCTTTCATAGATTGGAAGCGGTTAATTACATCATCATCACTAACTTGCAAAAAAAGTTCTCTCTCAATATAAGTGACTAAACAATCATTCAAAAATTGATCCCCCATACTATTTCGCAATTTGCTTTTCACGGTATTCATCGAAGAAAATACTCTTTCCACGCTTGCAGTTGCCACGGGAAGAATCAATACTAGTCTTAAAAGCAAGTAGACTAGCTTATATGTAGTATGCTTCTCGGTTTCAACAAGCTTCATAGAAAGCTCACCAAGATCTTTCAATTCGCGGAAGTTTTCATCTTTTCGCATGTCATCAACAAAAAGTTCAAGTTCAAAACGAAGAGTGACCAAATCATTGCTTGAGAAATCCTTTTCATAGAATTCGGCAAGTCTAACCAACTTTTTCTCATCAAAAGAAGCACAAGAGTTGAGCGGACTAAAACAAGCCATGCAAGTGAGTAACTCCATATTTACCTCATTAAACCTATTGTTAAGCTCTTGAAGTTGCAAATCGATGACACATAGAAACATTTCAACTCGAAAGCGATGGAGATTTGTAACCTTTGCAAAGAAACGTTTTGATCTACCACGGGGAACATAAGTATCATCCATAATAGGAACTTCAATGGCATGTTTAGTACAAAATGAGCACACACGATCCAAGAAATCTTCCCATTTTTCATCTCTCATTATTTGCAATCTTTTCTTAGTCAAAGAAACAAGAGCCATGGCATTAACAATGTTTTGTTCTTTTTCTTTGCAAAGCATTACTCAATACATCTGTATACCCAAAGATCTCTAACATCAAATGTGCCATGAAAATGAACTCAAATGACTCAAATGTGGCCATGATAGCTTGAGCTTTTCCACGATCTTCCTTATACATGGTATTGTTTCCAATAATCACAAGTACTTTAATGATTGTAGAATACAAAGTGGTGATGTTCAAAATAGTTTTATAATATGACCCCCAACGAGTTTCACCCGGCCTCCCTAAACCTCGTTCTTGGTTTAAACCTTGTCCACTCTCAATTTCTCCCAAATTTAATGCTTCCACAACTTCTTGAGCTTGAATTACTCGAAGCATTTCTCTACGCTTACAAGAAACTCCAATAACATTCAACAAATATCCAAGTTGTTCAAAAAGCCAAATACAATCACCATTATCCTTAGCAACAGCAACAAGAGTCAATTGAAGTTGATGGGCAAAACAATGGACGTAGTAAGCAGAAGGAGTTTCATTCATAATCAAAGTTTTAAGTCCATTTATCTCACCTCTCATATTACTCGCTCCATCATAACCTTGACCACGAACTTTAGACAAACTCAACGAATAGTCCATAAGTAAAGACTCGATTGCTTTCTTAAGTGACAAAGCACTAGTATCCTCAACATGAACAATACCAAAAAATAGTTCACACACTTTTCCTTTCTTATTCACATAACGCAAGCAAAGGCCTAATTGTTCTTTTTGAGAAGCATCACTAGACTCATCAGCTAAGATCCCAAAGTAGTCTTCACCAACATCTTCAAGAATGGGCTTAGTAGTTTCTTTGGCACAAGAATTAATAAGTTCCTTTGAAGGTGCAATCATTTGATTATTTAAAGGAGCATTTTTCATGACAACATCCATAGCATCTTTATTATTTTTAGCAAGCCATGTTAAAAGCTCAAGAAAGTTTCCTTTATTATTTGATACTTCACTTTCATCATGACCATGAAAAGCCAAACCTTGTTGCAAAAGAAACCTTAAACACTTAAGTGAGTAAGTTAAACGGGCTTTATAAAGGGCCGTGGCTTCGGCACTTTGGTGGTTCAAAGATTCATTAATTGATGCTTTTGGGTTTGTGAAAAGATGGTATTTCTCTTGAGCTTGATTATGGGCACTATTAGTACCACCAACATGCTTCTCAAACCTCTCGGGTTTATTCCAACTCCTAAATCCTCCATTGACAAAAGAATTACCACCCGGATAACTAGTTTTATCTTTGAACAAGTAACACACAAAGCAAAAAGTTGCATCTTTTTCAACACTATATTCAAGCCAATCATACTTGTCAAACCAAGAAACACTAAAACGGCGCATACCTCCTATTTCCCTTTGAGGAAAATCATGTGTCCTTGGTCGACAAGGCTTTTTAGCAATGTATCCTCTTCTCACGGCCTCTTGATCATTAGGAGGATATGATGTAATTGGCCTCCTAGTACCCGGATCATGTGGTAGGAGATCAAGATCATACATAACACTTGAAGTTGAAGCATTAGTTCTAAAACTACTTTGAGGCGTAGTTTCGAACGGTGAAGAATTAGGCAATTCATCCTCATTTTCTTCTTGAATTGGAGGAGCTTCATGATTACTTTCTTCAATTATTGGAACCTCACGATTACATTCTTCAATTAGAGGTTCCTTTGATGTCGGAGAAGATGAAGTTGAAGACTTTTGTGATTTTCCTCCACTTCTCTTCCAAAAAGATTCAAAACTTTTGTTTTTCATCTTCCAAATCTAGTATAATAAACATTTTATTAGATATTAATTCCAAAGTCCCTTGTTTCAAATTACATTTCACAACATCTAATTCCAAATTCGCAATTTATAATCTCTAATTTCAATTTCACAATTTCTAATCTCTAATTTCAATTCAAGTAATCTCAATTTCAATTCAAGTAATCTCAATTCCATATTTCACAATTGCACAACAATACAACATTTAAATTTCATTTTCATAATTTCTTATTTCAATTCAATATATCAATTCACATCAAAATGAGAAGTCTATAGTTTATAAATTAGCAGAAATAAAAAAAAAAAAAGAAAAAAAATACCTCAATGACTCAATCAGTAATTCAGTACAGCAATAGGGCTCCGGCAAAGTCGCGACAAAAAAAACTAAATGCTCCGGCGAATGCAATGTGGCGAAGAGAGAAAGAAAAGAGAGAAGAAAAAGTATGAGGGAGAGGGAGTCAAAAAAAAAAAAGTAACGTTATACATTAATGAGAGTACTGAAAGTCTGAAAGTCTTGACAGAGAAGACCAGAGGAGAGAGAAAGAAAGGGACGCTTCAAATTCAAAGCCATCAATTCACGCGTGAAATTGGGCAGCGTTTTTTTTTCTTTTTCTTTTATTTCCGTCATTTTTTTTTTTGGAATGGGGGTACAGTTTGTACCCACTTGTACCCCCGATAAATCCGCCACTTGGTTCGAGCCAATTTACCATGTTGTGTCACTCTTTACCTACCAATTAACGACCTTTCTTCTCAACTACAATCATTCTTCAAGTCTTGTGAGGCCATTCCATTTGGAACGTTGATAATTTCAAAGGAACAAAAAACCCTCCAGTCACGGATTGTATGAAAGTATATGGCAGATAATTCAATTACACTAGAAGCCTAGTATCTCCCATGCAACGACTTATATGTAGCTACTACCTACTGCAAGCTTCGCGCATCTATAAAAACAACGTGCCATCTTCTCTTAGTTAAATCACGAAAACAAACCATACAATAGCAAATCGCAAATATGGCAACTAAAGCAGCTCATCACCTCTTATCCTCGATTAAATGTGGCTCTAAACATAACGAGGGGCAGATCTAGGATTTTAATCCTAGGACTCCTGAAACAATCGATCCAATATTATACGAGAATCCAAAAAATCAAAAAATTCATAGTATTACATGCAAAAAATTATTTTATTCAAATCACAGTATACAATTGTTCTTGTCGAGTTATCATCTTTTGCAATTGATTCGCAATATCATCATTCTTACTTTCAAAACCAAACATATCTCTAAATAAATAATTATTGAACAATTAATCTCATGTAGTTCTATGCATTTATAATTTGAAAATCCTATAATATCATTTAATTTAATAACAAATTAAATATTTGATTCATACTTCACAAATCACAACAATACAAATTTATAATCAAATAAAGCAATACAACAACATCATTTAAGAAAAATTCCAATAAATAACCAAAATTTGAAAGAAAGAAAAAACAATCAATATTGATATGAGAGAAAAAAAAACCAAAACAATGAAAAAAACCAAAAAAAAAAAACATACTAACCTAGTGTTTGCGTCGTCGGTGTCTTATCGCTATCGGGCCGTCTTTGTCGCTAATATGGTGCAATATGCAGACTATGCCACACGATTGTACTCTCAACTCTTGCGTGAGGTAATGTGAAAGTTTATCTCCTAGTCTCTAGACTCAAGTCTTACTTTTTAAGCTTTTTACATTTCGAGCTTTAATTTGACAAAGTTGTATTTATTTAGTTACCTTATTTATCTAGTGTTGTACGCTGTTTAGCCGCTAATCGTCCTTTTTCACGGTTTTTTTATTTTTTATGTTTTAATTTTTTGAAACTACTTTTTTTCAAAAAAAAAAAATGGGGGGTCCTGTGACATCCAGGACCCCACGTGGGTCCACCCATGAACACAACCCATTCAAACTCAATGGTAAGGCATCATAAAAAACATACTGTAATGCTAAAAATCTCCCCAAAACTTCTTAAAATTGCCCCAAAGTACATTTGAAAATACAAGTATACCCTTACCTTTATTTTTACTCTCTAGCTCCACCACCAACCCCACCACCAACACCAGAGAATGTATCAGCATAATTCTTCTTATTCTTTGCCCAAACTTCAGCTTACTTCCCCTTCGGGTGCGCGTTCTTGAATTTTTGTATTGATTTTGTTCAACCTACTAATCGGTAAGATAAGCACTAAAATCTTCAGTAATTAAGAAACTAAATTTGAATGTTAAGATCGGTGATTAAGCCACCATTGGTTCCTGCTCCATGTACAATTTCTCCATCCACGATGGCCAAGAAGGCTTGCAAAGATCTTGGGCAAATTCCTTCATGGCAATCATTTAGGAAGAAGGCTTGCAAAGATCTTCGTCAAATTCCTTCATGGCAATAATTTGGGCCCTGTGTCATCCTGTGGTTATACAGAAGATGTAGAAATTAGATGGCAAGCTTGTATATCAAACATAATAATATGGTGATAGTTTGTTTTCCTATATTCTCTCTTGATTTACACATCTGGGCAAATTGGCTCCCCTTTGTGTCTGATGTAGGATGAACTTAGTGCAACCTTTAATTTTTTTTCCTTCCTCCATGGCTGGAATGTCTTGTCCGGATGTTCCGGCCATGGTGGAAACGTTATGGCCGGATGTTTCCGCCATGGCTGGAACGTCCTGGCCGGACGTTCCGGCTATCGAGGAGGCAATTTTTTTTTTGGGTTTCGTTGATGGTGTGTGTGATTTAGTTGGTGGTGTCGGTGGTGGTTTACGTGGTGGTGGTTGTTGCGTGTGAGGTGGTGGTTCTTGGGTAGTGAGGGATGGGTTTAGCGATGGTGAGGGTGAAAGAGAAAGTTAAGGGTAAAATTGTACTTTCAATTATGCTTTGGACGATTTTAAGAAATATCAGGACGGTGTTTAACAATCTCCGCTTAATTACCGGTTAAATGTTAGTGGACATCTGGATGCCGCGACGGTGGTACAAATGTTGAAACCTCAGTAAGTGTTGTTTTCATCAGCCTTGGGATGATTATTGTATAATTCATCAAATTTAAGCTAAAATGCATGACATTTTTACGTAGTAAAGGATATATATCCATAATTTTACTGTGAGACTGTAACTTTGAATTTTTAAATACAAAGTTTTATATTGTTGTTAAACAAGGGCGGATATTATGCACCTTTTGAATTGGGGTCAATGATCACTTTAATAAGTTTGAAAATATGAAGAGTCTTACTAAAAATTGTAGCTCCTTTATCAGATCAAAATGCATAGCCGAACACCGAAGCTCCCATGTTGTGAAGAACTAATCTAAGTGAAACGAGATTTTTTGTAAATATCAGTAACTAATTAGTGTCTTAATCGGTTTCATGGCATGAAATCTTGATAAAAACAAATTTTCATGATTTTTTTAACAATTTTTACCATGGCATGATTGGAAAGTAGACAACGGGAATAATAGGTATGTAGATAATTGTCTTGTATAACTTTTGTACAGTTCCTCATGTGTTATTTTGACCATTGTGGCAACATAACAACGACGCCGGCACTGGAAGATGATGCTCGGTGTACCGTGTTGGGTCAGCAACTGACTGAATAGAAGGAGGGAGAATGGGAGTGCGAGAGAGTGAGAGACAGAGGAGGGTTTTAATTTTTGGGGATTTGGTTCAAGTAAGGATGAGTGAAATAAGAAATGGGTTTTGCTAAGAATTCTAGATAGTTCTACAAATCTCCTCTCTTGTTTTTCCTTTATAATCACTAAAGGGTGAAAAAGTAATTTCACTCTTTTCGTTTAAAAACTCTTATAAGGCATAGTTACAAATATCAATAAGAAACTAATTATCTTTATATATAAAAGCTTAAGCTGATTACAATAGTTATCATTTAATAAAACCTGCTTAAGAATATACAACCGCAGTAGGGGGAATATGGGAGATACAAAGAGAGAGAGAGAGGGGAGTAAATTTGGGTGTTTGAGGTTTACTCTTCAATTGAGGTGGTTAATATGAAATAGTCACAAGGGTTTTTAACCATGACTTGATAAATTGTGACAAGGGGCGGTTTTTGGGGTTGGGGTGGTGGCAGGCAGGGGTGCTTATCGAACGAGCCGAGCCCGAATAGCACTGGGCTCGGCTCGAGCTCGTTTAACTTTTCATGGGCTCGACTCGGCTCGGCTCGTGAGCTCGACGAGCTTGGGGGAGCCGAGCTCAGGTCGAGCTCGTTATTAGTTTTTGCGGCTCGAGCTCGGCTCGTGAGCTCGACTAGGCTCGAGCTCGTTTTCAGGCTTGGCTCGAACTCGAGTTCGATTATGGGCTCGAGCTCGTTTGGAAAATTTACTTTTTTTTATCTTTCTTCTCATATATACCTTAGTTAATATTTTAATATAACTTTTTAATATAAAATATTTTTTAATATACAATATTTTTTTAGTATAAAATAATAATCGAGCTGTTCACGAGCTTTTCGAGCCGAGCTTTGCTTAGCTCAGCTCTGCTCTTTTAAGTCTCGAGCTAAGCCCGTACTCGAGCCCAGCCACAACGAGACGAGCTTTGACCGAGCCGAGCCCGAACTGTTCGCGAGCTTGTCAGGCTCATTATCACCCCTAGTGGCGGGGGTGGTTTTTGGCTGTGGGGTGGGTGAGGTTTTTCAAAAGGTGCAAGGGATGTGGGGATTCATTTAATTAGGACTAATTAGGACTTCACTAGATTTAAGTAGGATCTAATTAATACTACCTTTGTTTCACAATAAGTGAAACACTTCCCTTATTTGTAATAGTCACAATAAGTGCAACCAAGCTCTAAATCGTAAAAAAAAGTTCACTCTTATTAAAAATATGCCACCAAAAAGCAAGAGGGTACCACAACTTTTTTGTTTCATCACTCTAATTTATTGTTGTCCCAACTTTCTCTCTCTACATTCCTTGGTAACTCCCCACTTTATCAACGTTTCACTTGTTATGAAACGGATGATGTATTAATTTAATTACAGGTTATTTGGAATAAGTAAGTTGATTTAGCTTTAATGATTAGCGAAAACTTGACGTCATTAGCCATTTATACCTTTCATATAACCAAAAAGGCACATGATGCATTTTTTAAACTATAGAGGTACCCAGGGGTGCTTATCACACAAACCGAGCCCCAACTGTACTGGACTCGGCTCGGCTTGTGAGCTCGACGAGTTCGATAAGTGAAGCGCGGCTCGAGCTCGTGAGCTTCTCTCAAGGCTCGAGCTTGAGCTCGAGCTCTATTTGAGACAAATTAAGAATAAACTAATTACAACATTAAACCAAACACAATATTTGTAACACC
The DNA here is from genome assembly GCA_947646795.1 of Beta lomatogona. Taxonomy (NCBI): domain Eukaryota; kingdom Viridiplantae; phylum Streptophyta; class Magnoliopsida; order Caryophyllales; family Amaranthaceae; genus Beta; species Beta lomatogona. The sequence goes on from CANSNZ010000495.1 coordinate 26,281, forward strand.
CCAGAATTTCAAAGACCGAAAAGAAAGAAATAATAATGTATTTAATAGGACGATGGCGGAAACATCGTCTTCTGGGATGTCACTACTACAAGAATAGTGTTTAAATAACTAAGTGATAAAAATAAACATAAGTAAATACTATAAGTAAATTAATTACTTAGATTAAAATCAAAATGAGAAAACTATCTCAAACTAAAGAGAAGTCTAGAACTAAAACCCCTAATAGATTATTTCTCGCATCTCAACCCGAGCCCAAAATCAAAGAAAATCCCCATCAATTAAACCTGCAAAATATACAACAAATATCCACAATCAGTGGGGAGTAACTAGCAGTTCTCCCAGAACAAAAGCAATCAAAGTACGATTCAGACATAGATTAATAAGAAAGGAAATAATTAAGTCAAGTTAACTACAATATGCATCCACTTCCATATAACTCACAAATAACGCAAATGAATAATAAATAGCAAGTGAGTTGGATAAAAATAAATAAATCATCTCAAGAGTACTTTTAGAAAAATAAAAGTATAGGTAAAACAAGTGTCTGAGACAGAAACCGAACGCCAGTGATTCGCAAATCACTTCCTAAGGTTTGTCAGATCGCAATCTCCAGGTCAGTCTATGGGCTTACGTTCCCCACTGCCTGTGTCTAAGAATGGCCAAACTCCCGATGCAGGGTAGAACACGCAGAACTCCCTGACCTCTATGACGACAACAATTAACCCAGGTGTACCCCTAGTTCGCAAACCAGGTGGTTGGCATGTTCTTGACCGGGGACTACATCTATCCCACCGGATATTCTTATCTCAAAAATACAATCAAGCATACAATACAAGTATCATTCATCAAAATATTCATCAAAAAGGGATGCCACCCGGCCTTATACCCACAGTTCATCAAAACAGTTCTTCATAATTCCTCAAAATAAATCACTTATAAATTTTCAACAAATATCTCTCATAATAACACTTGAACATCTCCAAACATCATCAATGATAATATACTGGTTTTTACAGCAACCACAACTCAATCAAAAATACATCACCAATTAACTCTAAATCATATTCATTAAAAGAGTAGTAACAATTAATCATTTCCTTTCATAAATCAAACATAAAAATGTGGTTACCCAATGATACATACTGTATACTACTGAAAATCAGCAACCCAGAATATATTAAATTATGAATTATTTCTGATTTACAAGTCCTCAAATAATTTAAAAGTGTATCCTCAATTTCACAACAAAAACACCATAATAATTATTAAACTGATAATTTCGAGCAGTAAAATCATACAAAAATTATCATATGACCCTAATGGCTCTATTGACAAGATACAATTTTTATTTATAATTTTCGGACTCCAAAAGTATTTTTAACAGTTAATATACAGATTCCTCAAATAAGCCATTATAATAATTAAAAATATAAACAGACGCCCAAAAATTACCAACAATTTACATAACATGTAAAAAATCACGTAAATACATAATATTCAAAGCAATTAATTTTTCTACCTCTACAAATAATTTTCATGATTTATATACTGACAGAACCGAAATTACAAAAACAGATATATCAATTAAATAAAATAGTAAAATGTAGGAAAAAATTATTCTAAGGCATGGATTACATACTACGAATGTAACATGATCTAAGAAAAATAATTTCATCAATTTTATCAGCCGTTTCATAATTATTATGCAATTTAGCCAAAAACGCACAAAACACCAATTAAATCAAATAAATACTAAAAATCATGCGAAAATTATTTTTCTCTACACAGTATTAACATAGCATGTATCAAGTATATTCATGTCAAATTTCGTCAAAAATTTCTTTCAAAAAGTATTTTAAATAATTCCTAGCGTAGTAATCTAATACCGAATAATACCCTAATCACTATGGTTCTAAGATAACAACTAGTTACCTGGATCGTCGGGAGGAGAGCTGAGTCTAAAGAGACAATCACGAGTTAAACATGCAATCCAAATCCTCTTCTAACCCCAAGGCATAACGAACGAGAATTGTAGCAACAAGACACTAGGCATTTCTTCTTGAACGTTGAAAACTCTTGTTTCGTACTGCTCTGTTACGACCATGATTTCCGATGATCAAAAGCTCAGATTCTAAATCGCTCCTGTCAGAATGTAGAACAAAATGTTATAAACGTTGTATCCAAAATTGAAGACGATCCAACGGTTAGATCTCCGGCTACGGTTATTTTCGTGAAGGTGCGACAGAGAAAAACCGGGTTGAACCTTTCTCTTCTTTTGCTCTTCCTTTTCTCTCTTTCTTTTCTTGAAACGGTGGGGGGTAAATGAGAATGATGCTGCTGAACTTCTTTGAATAAGAATCAGAATTTTATGGATGTTTAATGGTTGAAATAAAGGGTTTTAATGAAGGAGAATGATTAGGGGGTTACAAAGCAACAAAGAGTCATGAGAAAAACAAAAGAGAAAAGAAAAGGAGAAGGCTCCCCTTAATCCTTCACTTGGCCGGCTGCCCCAAGCCCAACACCCACACAAAACTTTCGGCCCAATTCAACAATGATCCATGCTCCGAAAGCCCGTTACGCGATAAAACGATTAATTCCTAAATCGCGCCTAAACTTTGAAAATACTTAATAATGAAAATAATTCTAATGAATTATATTATAAATATAAATATAATGCACACATTAACACACCATATAATAAAATATTAATTCGGCTCCCAAATTATAAAGAATAAAAATCATTGATCTAGAGAAAATAATAAATTATTTATTTATTTATTTTTACGAAAAGAATATCATTTTAAAATAAACTAACACCAAAAATAAAGAGTGAAAATTACGGGGTGTTACAATATTCATATACGACATTTAAAAAATTTGTTGACAGATCTTGTAGAATTATAGACTGTAGTTAAAAAGTACCATGAATAAACATATATTGTTTCATTTTTACATGTTAACCAAATGAATTACTTACGAATATACATAAAAAATCGACAAACTAGATCGAAAAGATTACAAAAAGAAAAACATGAATTATTCAATCTAAAAAATTGTATAAAAGGATGCGTATAATAAATTTTTTTAAGCGTTTTAGCATATAATAACTCTTTAAAGGATTTAAGTTATATTATTTTTTTTTATATAAAATAATAATCGAGCTTTTCGAGCCGAGCTTGGCCTAGTTCGGCTTGGCTCGTTAAGCTTTCGAGCCGAGCCCGAATCCAATCTGAGCTACCACGAGTCGAGAGTTGACCAAACTTTTACCGAGCCAAGCCCGAACTGTTCGCGGACAGGCCGAGCTTATTATCACCCATAGGGGTACCCCATGAATATTGAAAAACTTCAGGGGTAGCTGGTAAAAAAACAGTATATTAAATGGGCCACATCGGGACAATACACTTTTTCAAGGAGATGGAATATCCCACGTTACACGACTAATTCATATCGGGTTCGAGCCAATTTACCATGTTGTGTCACTCCAATTAACGACCTTTCTTCTCAACTACAATCATTCTTCAAGTCTTGTGAGGCCATTCCATTTGGAACGTTGATAATTTCAAAGGAACAAAAAACCCTCCAGTCACGGATTGTATGAAAGTATATGGCAGATAATTCAATTACACTAGAAGCCTAGTATCTCCCATGCAACGACTTATATGTAGCTACTGCCTACTACAAGCTTCGCGCATCTATAAAAACAACGTGCCATCTTCTCTTAGTTAAATCACGAAAACAAACCATACAATAGCAAATCGCAAATATGGCAACTAAAGCAGCTCATCACCTCTTATCCTCGATTAAATGTGGCTCTAAACATAGCGAGGGGCAGATCTAGGATTTTAATCCTGGGACTCCTGAAACAATCGATCCAATATTATACGAGAATCCAAAAAATCAAAAAATTCATAGTATTACATGCAAAAAATTATTTTATTCAATCACAGTATACAATTGTTCTTGTCGAGTTATCATCTTTTGCAATTGATTCGCAATATCATCATTCTTACTTTCAAAACCAAACATATCTCTAAATTAATAATTATTGAACAATTAATCTCATGTAGTTCTATGCATTTATAATTTGAAAATCCTATAATATCATTTAATTTAATAACAAATTAAATATTTGATTCATACTTCACAAATCACAACAATACAAATTTATAATCAAATAAAGCAATACAACAACATCAGTTAAGAAAAATTCCAATAAATAACCAAAATTTGAAAGAAAGAAAAAACAATCAATATTGATATGAGACAAAAAAAAACAAAAACAGTGAAAAAAACCAAAAAAAAAACAAAAAAACATACTAACCTAGTGTTTGCGTCGTCGGTGTCTTATCGCTATCGGGCCGTCTTTGTCGCTAATATGGTGCAATATGCAGACTATGCCACACGATTGTACTCTCAACTCTTGCGTGAGGTAATGTGAAAGTTTATCTCCTAGTCTCTAGACTCAAGTCTTACTTTTTAAGCTTTTTACATTTCGAGCTTTAATTTGACAAAGTTGTATTTATTTAGTTACCTTATTTATCTAGTGTTGTACGCTGTTTAGCCGCTAACCGTCCTTTTACACGGTTTTTTTATTTTTTATGTTTTATTTTTTGAAACTACTTTTTTTCAAAAAAAAAAAAAATGGGGGGTCCTGTGACATCCAGGACCCCACGTGGGTCCACCCATGAACACAGCCAATTCAAACTCAATGGTAAGGCTTCATAAAAAACATACTGTAATGCTAAAAATCTCCCCAAAACTTCTTAAAATTGCCCCAAAGTACATTTGAAAATACAAGTATACCCTTACCTTTATTTTTACTCTCTAGCTCCACCACCAACCCCACCACCAACACCAGAGAATGTATCAGCACAATTCTTCTTATTCTTTGCCCAAACTTCAGCTTACTTCCCCTTCGGGTGCGCGTTCTTGAATTTTTGTATTGATTTTGTTCAACCTACTAATCGGTAAGATAAGCACTAAAATCTTCAGTAATTAAGAAACTAAATTTGAATGTTAAGATCGGTGATTAAGCCACCATTGGTTCCTGCTCCATGTACAATTTCTCCATCCACGATGGCCAAGAAGGCTTGCAAAGATCTTGGGCAAATTCCTTCATGGCAATCATTTAGGAAGAAGGCTTGCAAAGATCTTCGTCAAATTCCTTCATGGCAATAATTTGGGCCCTGTGTCATCCTGTGGTTATATAGAAGATGTAGAAATTAGATGGCAAGCTTGTATATCAAACATAATAATATGGTGATAGTTTGTTTTCCTATATTCTCTCTTGATTTACACATCTGGGCAAATTGGCTCCCCTTTGTGTCTGATGTAGGATGAACTTAGTGCAACCTTTAATTTTTTTTCCCTCCTCCATGGCTGGAATGTCTTGTCCGGATGTTCCGGCCATGGTGGAAACGTCCTGGCCGGATGTTTCCGCCATGGCTGGAACGTCCTGGCCGGACGTTCCGGCTATCGAGGAGGCAATTTTTTTTTTTGGGTTTCGTTGATGGTGTGTGTGATTTACTTGGTGGTGTCGGTGGTGGTTTACATGGTGGTGGTTGTTGCGTGTGAGGTGGTGGTTCTTGGGTAGTGAGGGATGGGTTTAGCGATGGTGAGGGTGAATGAGAAAGTTAAGGGTAAAATTGTACTTTCAATTATGCTTTGGACGATTTTAAGAAATATCAGGACGGTGTTTAATAATCTCCGCTTAATTACCGATTAAATGTTAGTGGACATCTGGATGCCGCGACGGTGGTACAAATGTTGAAACCTCAGTAAGTGTTGTTTTCATCAGCCTTGGGATGATTATTGTATAATTCATCAAATTTAAGCTAAAATGCATGACATTTTTACGTAGTAAAGGATATATATCCATAATTTTACTGTGAGACTGTAACTTTAAATTTTTAAATACAAAGTTTTATATTGTTGTTAAACAAGGGCGGATATTATGTACCTTTTGAATTGGGGTCAATGATCACTTAATAAGTTTGAAAATATGAAGAGTCTTACTAAAAATTGTAGCTCCTTTATCAGATCAAAATGCATAGCCGAACACCGAAGCTCCCATGTTGTGAAGAACTAATCTAAGTGAAACGAGATTTTTTGTAAATGTCAGTAACTAATTAGTGTCTTAATCGGTTTCATGGCATGAAATCTTGATAAAAACAAATTTTCATGATTTTTTAAACAATTTTTACCATGGCATGATTGGAAAGTAGAAAACGGGAATAATTGGTATGTAGATAATTGTCTTGTATAACTTTTGTACAGTTCCTCATGCGTTATTTTGACCATTGATATGCTTAATTATAAATTCGTTAAAATTTTTGAACTTCGATACATTCAAATTATAGGGTTAAGCTAGTAAGAGCTAAGTCATAATATTGGCTTCCTCCATTTCTAAATACATGCAACATTTGCATAGTAAATAATACTTATCTACCAACTTTATCTCATATTCTCTCACAAATCTATAAGAAAGTATATAGTTAAATGTGATCTTAGTTGATTCGTCCTAGTACGTATTTTCATAATATTAGTTTTCTTAATAATTTTACTTATATATAATTAAAAATATTAAGGAACAAAGTAGTGCATTCAATAACGTGTCGGTAGGAAATGTTGCATGTATTTAGAAACAGAGGAAAGAACTATTGTTATCATTTTATGTTTAGAATTCATGTGCGGACAAAGACTCATAAGATACAAAATATAAAACAATACAGTTGCTTGAGGACAAGGAGAGTAGCAGTTTTTAAAACTTGGGTACTAGCTTAATATTACGATTTACAAATGGTGTTGTGTAGATGTGGTTTTGTGTACATCATCAATGGTAAAAATGCAATGCAACGGGAGGACATGACAAGTAGCTACAAAAGCCCAATGTCCACGTATGGAAGATTATTGTATGAATATAGCGGTACGAGATGGGCAGCATCACAGTACCAACCAACATACCAAGTCCAGTCGCTTACCCTAGTCTCAGGAGCCGAGAACATGAGATCCATAGTGGCTCAACAATTGAATCAATGGGCACAATCAGGGGTGAAGCCAGGAATTTAATGTTAGAGGGGCCGATTATTTAATACACATTGTCCATATTTTAAAGTTTACTCCTTTTTTTTCGCAGTTTCTAAGACAACATATTACCATTTTATGTTTAATCATGTTTATGAAATGTCGGTTCCTTAAGTTTTTTTTTGGGCCTGGGCTCCTAAATTTGTATCACTAGGTCTTTTATTTGTCTCACGATTTGAGTTATAACTTTCTTGCATCACAATATTATCATAAGTTAAAGTTTTTTACGAGTTAGTATTACGACAATCAATTTTTGATAAGCAAAATTACGGGTTAGTATTACGACGATTTAATTTGATTTAACCATAACATTATAAGGAGTAACATATTACACAAAAGTGTTGTATTAATTCATTAACAATTAATAAATCAAACTATCAACAATTATCAAAAGAAATAATAAATTTACATTACAAAAAATTTCTAATAGTTTTAACAAAAGGAAGTGAACACTGAGTACTAACTACATATTGATATTAGGGAATTGAATTTTAAAAAATAGGGAGACTCAAGAAAGTATACCTCTATAGCTAGAATTAAAGTAGAGTCCTAGTTAAATTTGCAAGATTAAAGATTTAATTCTCTATAGATGTGGTGATTTAGACTTTAAAAACCATAAATGAAAAGAAGATGGGAGTGCATGAAGAAAATGAAAAGAACTAGGGAGGGAAGGAGTAAACAATTTAGGAATACAAAATGAAAAGGAGAATTGGAGAAATGAGAATTGAAGAGTAAAGAAATCATGAAAAAAAAATAGGCAAATGACTGAAGGAGACAAAGAGGCGAGAAAGTTAGAAGAATAAAAATAATAGAAGAAGAAAAGGCGACAATTGTACAGTAGAAGGAAGTTTGGTGAATTTCTAAAAATTAAAAACTAGATAAAAAATAATGGCTAATAGGATTTAATCCATTGACCTCATGTTAAAAGAGTTATTTTAACCAACACACTTTACCACTAAAGCAAGATCATTTATATGATATAGTAGGCACTTTAGCAAGATATATATTAAAACCTGCAGGGGCCACTTGTGAAATATATGGGGCTGCAAGGGCGGGCCGCGAGGGCCGGGCGCTGGCCGCCCTTGTGGATTCGCCGCTGGGCACAATATAGTCCCTTCACCTTTCTTGCAATCCCGTCCAACACCAACCCACCAAACATGTAGACATGGATATTCATTTTGTTTGGTAAAAGGTTGTGTTGGGTCAATATTCGGGTCTTGCATGTTCCTACTAGGTACCAGTTTGCTGACATATTCACTAAAAGGTCTTCCACGACAATTATTGTTAGAGTTTAAGTACTCCAGTTTTAGTGTTCGTCCTCCTCCAAATACGACTGTGGAGGTGTGATAGAATAGGATATTATGTGGATATACTTTTGTAAATAGATATCTACTATAGATAGGTTTCCTAACATAGTTAGGATTATCATTAATATGTAAACTATAAATATTGATTAATGGGAAGCACTCCAATCAGGGAGTTTACAATATCTAGCACTGGCCGAGGGCAACCAGTCTAACTTAGTTTCGAGTTCGTACAAGGCGATCGGGGATGGTTATCTGTTTGACGGCCCTGGAGAAGTACTTGGTCATGCATTTTCTCCTAGCGACAGGCGGTCGCATTTTGATGGGACGAAGAATTGGAGCGTTGATCCGGGACAAGATGAATAGGATCTAGACTCTCTTGTGCTGCATGAAATAGGTCACTTGCTCAGCAAAAGACAGTTGCAAACGGATGATGTTCAAGGCATTCAAGCCCTATATGGCTCAAACTAATGGCAGTTGTTATTTTTTTCTTGACCCACTCCATCCTAAATTTTGTTGTTATATTATTCGACCTCTTCCATAATTATCGAAATGTCCTTATATTATAAAAGTCCTTTTATATTAGTACTACCTTGCAGTGAGCCAGTGGCGGACAGGCGGTGCATATTGTAGTTTGTATTTGAATTTGAGATTTTGGAATAGTCTTCCTATGAGACTTGGAGATCTTGACCAGCTTTCTCTTATAATCTTCTACCTTAGCTAAAAGTGTGAAATAGTACCTTTTATAGCACTGGTTTTGTGAACTAGTACCTTAAGTTTTTTTTTGTCAAGTAGTACCTTTAAGTCCCCAAATCTTTTATTTTCAGTACCTTTAAGTCCCCAAATCTTTTATTTTCAGTACCTTTACTCTATTTTCCGGCCAAAATGGTCAACAATCCGATGTTGACTTCCAAATTTTGCCTTTTTTTGGCTCCAACAGGAGCGTGCTCTCACTCTCCTCTTCTAACTTCCTTTTCCCCCCATTTTTTCACTCTTTCATCTTCCATCTTTACTTTCTCACCAACCTCACATAAGTTTCAGTTAATTCTCTCTCTCCTCTCCCATTCTCTCTCCTCTCTATCTCTTTCTTCTCTCCTCTCATGCTGAGTGTTCTGCAACGCTGAGTCATCATCTCTGTGTGGAAAGGTGCTGAATTTTGCCTTTGTGGACCACAAAGCAGCGAATCTATTACTGTTAGGCAAAGGTACCTTCCCCCCCCCTCCCCCTTTTTTGCTCATTAATCTGTAATTCCTTATTTATTTAATTGGGTAAATTACGTTGATTAGTGTGTAGTTGTATAATTAAACAATGTAATATAAAAAACTGAACTTGGTGTATTATCTTAATGCCCTAAATTGATGATGTGCAAATTTTGTATTTGATGTTTATTATCTTAATGCATTAATTAATTTATCACAGAATGAGGACAAAATTGGAGTCTATTAAACAAAGACCTAACCTTTGGTAGGCCTGCTAACTTGAAAATTTGGTATGGAGTTTTTTTTTGGAAGCTAAAAGGGGAAACAAACTGCTATATGATGGTGATGGGGTTTCAATATATATTAAGGAAAGGGAAGAGAACATTTATTACCGGACAATGTCACATATCATAAGGACTAATTTGGGGTTCCCAAATGTGGGTGTCATTTGGTATAGGAGGAAGGGTTTAAGTCTAGAGAAAGGGCTTAAACAATACAAGAATGATGCTTGCCTTGCTGAATTATTGGATACAATGGATCAAAATAATATGGTCACAATTTGGGTTGAACATTGGCCTGATGATGATGATGATAGTGGAGATGAGGATCAGGGGACTGGTGAGGAGAGTGATGAAAATGAGGAGCAGGGGAATGATGCAAATGATGGAGATGGTGAGGAAGGAGATGAATGTGATGATGATGACAGTGTTGAGGACCCAAATTATGTAGTAGACAGGAGGGATATGGACAGGGATGTTGCTGACACCTTGGGCCACCAAGAAGGATATAGTTTGGCCTTTGACATGGGCTTTGGTTGGGATGATAATGGTATCCTTGTTGGAGATAATGGGCCAATTGCTGAACCCTCACAAAGGCCCAAAAAAACCCTAGAAGACCTAAACTCTCAGTCAGAAGGAATGAAAAGGGTGGGGGACCTCAAAGACTTCAAAAACACAACATCATAGACAAGATGATGTTCTGTACACTGAGGAAGTTGATGAGGACATACCAAGTCTAAATCTGTTCTCTGAAAATGTATCCCAGAGGATAAATACAGAAAATCAAAGGCATGATGATGGTGTAATTGGTGAAGCCAGTGAACAGCAAAAAAGAACCACAACTGACCAGCAATCCCACCTACCATTTCCTGAACCTGAGGGGGAGGAGGACTTAATAGTTCCAGCTGATGTTGATCTAAATGAAGACTCAGAAGAGGCGGGGAGTTTGAGAGGAAGTGATGATGAATCTGATGAGTATGAAACATTCAACCCAGAAGTTGATTTCAAGAAACCAGTGGAGTTGAAGCTTGGATTGAAGTTTCCTTCAAACACTGTTCTGAGGAAAGCAATCAGGTATCATGCTGTGAGACATGGCTATGATTATTACTTTTTGCATAATAATAAGGATAGAATCACATTGTATTGCAAGTATAGATGTAACTATGAATGGAAAGCTTCAAAGAGAGTGATGTGCACTTGTACATTAAAAAGAAAGTGTACTTTTAAAATTCATGCAAGAAAAATGAGGGGTGAGGAGACATTTCAGGTTAGGAGTTTAAGGCTTAAGCATGCTTGTGGTTTTCAGAATGCTAACAGTAAAGCAACTTCTGGTTTTATAGCTGAGCACTTTGTAGATGCATTTAGGGATGATCCTAAGATGGGTATTAGGGCTTTCATACTTAGAATTCAGAGGGAACTAGGGGTTGATGTGCAGTACTATAAAGCATATTATGCTAGGCAAATGGCTTTAGAGCACATTCATGGAAGTGCAGTTGACCAATACCATAAGGTTTGGGATTATGCAGCTGCCATAACAAAATACAACCCTGGTTCTTCTGCTTATGTCTGTGTAAGTAACATAGAGAGGCCACATGTTATGTTTGAGAGGTTGTACATCTGTTTACAACATTGCAAAGAGGGTTCATACAAGGGTGTAGGCATTTTGGGTGTTGATGGATGTCATCTGAGAGGGATCTTTCCAGTGATTTGTTTGGCTACTGTGGGTAAGGATGAGAACAACAATTTGTTCCCAGTGGCCTGGGCTATAGTGGAGGCAGAGAATAAGGACACTTGGACCTGGTTTTTTGAGCTCTTGGTGAAAGATCTTGGCTCTGTTACTGAGCATGTTACCTGTTTGCATGAGAAGGATGATCTGGCTTTCATGTCAGATAGGCAAAAGGTGTGTGTGCATCTCCCTTATTGGCTTCAAATATTGTTCTCATTGTGTTATGCTTGACTAACTTATCTAAGTTGATGCAAGGTTTGCTTAGTGCCTTCTCAACAGTCATTCCTGATGCAGAAGTCAGGTACTGTTGCAGGCATATATGAACCAATTTTAAATTGGCCCATCCAGGAGAGGCATACAGACTATGCTTTTGGAGAGCAGCTAGGGCTTGCACCAAGGTATCTTTTGTATTGAACTTCCATCATTCCAAGCATATTGAGGACTTGAGGTCTGATTTGTATGTTTGTTCCATTTGTGCAGGAAGTGTTTGAGGAACAAATGGAGTCAATCAAGATGTTGTCTAAGGATGCATTTAACTACTTGAACAAGATCCCACCCAAACATTGGAGCAGGCATGCCTTTTCAAGCAAGACCAAGTCAGCCATGATCCTCAATAACTGCTGTGAGTCATTCAATAATGTGATTAGGGATGCAAGAGCACATCCTATCCTAATTATGATGGAGTGGATAAGGCGATATGTAATGAAGAGGTGTTGTGAGAAAAGGGAGGGGTTGGAGAATTTCCAAGGCAAGATCATGCCTACTGCTTTGAAGCAACTACAAGCTGCACAACACATTGCAAGAAACTGTTTTGAAACTTAGTCCCATGTTGATAAGTTTGAAGTGAAGCATGGTGATGATATATATATGATGGATCTCAAAGAACAAACTTGTGGCTGCTTCAGATGGGATGATACTGACATTCCATGTTGCCATGCCTTTAGGTGCATCATGAGAAATAGGGCTGATCCATAGGACTATGTCCATCAAGCCTACAACAAGGAGGCATTTAGGCTCACTTATGCTCCTACATTCAACCCTGTGCCTGGGATGAGGCAGTGGGAGAAGACACCTCATGTCAGACTAGAGCCACCCTCATTTAGGAAGCTACCTGGAAGGCCTTCTAAGAACAAGAGGGTGAAGGAGGCAGGGGAAGGGGAGCCTGAGAAGGTTTCACAATTGGGTGTGATGAAAAGAAAACCAGTCCAATGCTCTAACTGCAGGAACTATGGGCATAACAAGAAGAAATGCACTAATGATCCTGCACCCCCACCCCAACCTAAGAATAAAGGTAGGCCTGCAAAAACTGGTTCTTTCAGGCACAACAAAAAGCCTAAGAGGGGTGCATAGGCAGCAGAGGACCAGGAGAGCCAACAAGTACCTGAAACAAAAGGACCACCTCTCTCACAGCCTTGATTAGTGTGCACAAATTGAAGATGTTTTAAGTGGTTTTTTGTTTTTGTTTGTAACTAATTATGTTGAACAATTAGTATGTTTTTTGTGCAATGTAATGGTATATTGAAAACACTTGGAGCATGCTTTTTGGTACAATTTAGAGGATACTATTGGTAGAGTTTGCATCCTATGATTGTAATGGCAAATGATCCTTATTGTTCTAATTGCAATGCAAAAATTAAATCCTTTTCAACAATCATTTGTGCTTGTACATATCTTACAAGAATGCTTTTCGGGAGTAAGTTCAACAACCATTTTCATTGCTCATTCTTAGTACAACAGCAGTGAAAATTTGTGGACTTTTTTCTAGTGCCACATAGAGAGTAGTAACTACAACATCAAATGCTAACATGCTAGACAATAAGTAGAAAGTCAATCATCTAATGCTTCATAACAAAGAGTGAAATAACTAGTACAACAACAACAATTACAAATGCCTTAGATTTTGGAGCCACCCTAACATTCTTAGGTCCATCATTCATACCCCTGACCTCAGCTCTTCAATTCCACTAATCATCATCAATTTATCCTCTTAATGCCTGCTGATTTCCCTCTTCAGTAGTGCATTATGAGATTTTAAAATTTGCTTCTCCAACACCAATTGATTGATGGTGTCCTTCTGCCAATCAGTAGAACCTTGGTCCACCCAATCAAAAAGCTCACAGCCCCTGTGCCCAATCTCCTTATCATAAAATTTGTATGCTATAAACTTCCTCCCTGGGTTATCAATGGTCCATGATCTTTTTTCAACAACAGGGACTCCACATCCACAATTCCTAGTACGTTTAGCTGAGGAAGATCCAGACTTTGAAGAAGACATTATTTCCTAAGATTAAAACAAACATAAAATGAGGCCTAATTTTCTGAAAATAAAACCAAAAGGGATTGAGATAACATACCTGAAATTCCCAACTGTTGAATGTGAAACTTAGGGTTGGCAGGGAGAATGTTGAGGAAGATTGAGGAAGATGGACAATTTTTCTGTTTTTTGGGGGAAGGGAGGGATTTAAATGAGGGGATTATTTTGGGCGAGTGGGAGAGAGTAGTTGGAAGAGCTAAGGTGCAACACACGGGCAAAATTTGGAGGGAGAATGGCAGTTAACATCGGATTGTTGACCATTTTGGCCAGAAAATGGAGTAAAGGTATTGAAAATAAAAGATTTGGGGACTTAAAGGTACTACTTGACAAAAAAAAAAAACTTAAGGCACTAGTTCACAAAACCAGTGCTATAAAAGGTACTATTTCACAATTTGTCCTTTTCCTTCACTAAAATTTGTTTGCGCCTAACTATGTTGTCAAGTCTGCCACTGGTGCAAGTCCGTCAAATAGAATGTGCAGACGTATAAATTAAAATAGGCCCTCATTTTAAAGGCCCCAGTAATTCATTATTTATATAAGACAAATTTTATGGTCCCTCATAATTTAGGTGTTTTATTTTAAAAGATATGATCTTAATTTAGCAAAGACCTTATAATAATAGCGTTATTTCTATTCTCTCCAATCAGAAAATCTAAAATTTTGCTCTCTCCCCCAGAAATCTAATGAACTAAAATTGTTTTTACTAATTGAGACTATTTTTTATCGATTTGAACAGATCAAATCTTCTTTTTTTTTTTGCTAATATATAAGTAAGTAATCGCATAAATCACCAAAAACAATGTATAACCTAAAGCTTTCCAAGTCAAGAGCAACCCAACTAGGTTGGCCCTCTCAATCAACAAGAAAAGCTAACAACTTCGATGTAGGAACATCAATCACAAAAACACATTTTCTACCCACATGTTTTCTTTTTGAGAGATTTTCGTAGGAAGCACTAATTTCTCCCTCATACGAACTTGCTCTTTTAGCCGTTTGAAAATTACTTCAGGTCTCCAAACAACTTGATTCCACATAGCTTCATTACGAGCCCACCAGATTAGATAGACTAGACCAATGAAAACAGCAGCCAAAATTCTCTCATGAACCCCAATTCTTCTGCTTCTATGAACAAATGAAATCTGCCTTTGCAACAAGTTTTGAGTAGAGTGGAGAGCTAGCCATCTCTTAACCATATGAAGACATTCAGCAGCATAGCTACATTGAATAAATAGGTGATTATGGCTCTCATTGCCATTTGCACACAACATACACTTATCAGACTCAACCATACCCAACTGAACTAAAATATCTGCTGTTCTGAGTCTTTGATGCATTGCCAACCGACTTATCAATCCGTGCTTTGGAATAGCCATTCTGTTCCATATCAACTTATCCAGTGTATCACCTCATTTGCCCCTCTCATCTTCTGATAGATACACTTGATGCTAAAATGTGTCAAATCTTTGAATTCCTGCTGAGTATACAGCACCTTGATCTCATTTTTTATCTTGCAAATTTGCTTCCAGTACCAACAACAATCTTATGGTGGTTCATAATTACACCACTCTTGGGTTTTGATGTACACTCCATGGACCTATTTCACCCACAAGTTGTCTTGTTTAGTATTAACAACCCAAACATACTTGGCTAGTGCAGCCTTGTTCCAATTATGTATTTGTCTCACACCTAGCCCACCTTCTTGTCTTGGAGTGCAAACCATCTGACAAGCTACATTACCTAGCTTTCTACTCCCTTGTTCCCCACTCCACAGAAAAGACCTACAAATCTTCTCAAATAATTATACTTAGCTTATTAGAATTTATTTTCACTAATTCGCATTATATATGTTATGTGAAGATATCGATTTTAATTGTTTCATATTGTATTACTAATTGTTGATTTTGGTTATTGTTGCTGCTCATTTATTTAGGGACCAAGGAGTAGTATTCAGTTGGCAAGAATCAATTACACTTAAGTATATAATTAGGACCTAACTGTTTGCTTTTTTCACAGTTTTGCATTTAGGACCTCACTTTTTATTTTTCGCCGTTTGAGACCTTATGTCACTTTTTCTAGTTGATTGACTTACTAGAGATCGTAACACTTGGCGATAGTTCATATTCTCCATTCCTTGTTACATATATTACTTTTAATTTTTTCATACAAATGAAACAGTTACTTATCGTGGATATTGGTGGACTTTATGATTTAATATGCAATATCTTTTTTATAATTAGAAAAACTCGAGCTTATGCTGTAGAGTATAAACTTTTAATTTGTTTCACCTTACAAATTTGCAATTTGAATATATGGCTT